>APFE031703371.1:13262-61673 GCA_000404065.3 Pinus taeda | reverse complement strand
CAAATGAGTGCAAGTGTGTGAAAGTGATTTCTATATGAGTGAAAGTGTGTGTGATGGTGGTTTCTAATTGCTTGCCAAACTTGTAAGGGAAAAGAACTTAAATCAAAATGACTTGTAAGTAAATGGCTGGAAAGTAAATGACTTGAAAGTAAATGACCACAATCTAATGGCATTAGTCTCTATCCATACTGCTGCAAATAAAAGAAATAAGAAAATCACTTCAAGGATTGATATTAATGATAATCTCCTTCTAACTTTCTGTTTCTACTGCGTATTTGCATATAACACGATGAGAAGGGAGCTGAAAACAAATCCAAGAATTGATAAAAATTCTAATCTACTTTAATTGACAAATTGTAACACTACTAGACCTTTTCCAACATACTGCTCCTACATGTGTGATTGTGTGTAAGCAAGTGGAAAAAAGTGTTAGTCTCACAAGCCAAATCTACTCAAATACAAGCTGCAATTAATCAATATTCTGTTCTCTTGAAAGATAAGCTATTCATGATAAAGAGAGCATAAACTAGTTAGCATCCAACTTGTAAAACTATGCTAAAGCTAATCTAGAAAAACAGAGTAAGAGGGCAGCATAATGAATAAGACAACTGCAACTACCATTAGACATTAAAGCAAATACACACACAAATCCCGGGCTAAAAGAAATCTGCAAGAAAATAACACTGATCAGTTTAAAAGAAAGGAAAACAAATAAAGGAAACTATACATGTTTAAGGAAATGAACAAGTAAAGGAAATGCTACTGCACATAAAATACTTTACAGTGGCACAAATGAGCAGGGGCCCTCTGTCCATTCAGCCACAAAGAAAACTGAGAGATCTGGAAACTTCAAGACAATGCTATGTCTACTTCTTCATTGCAGAAAATACATAAAACAGAGTGCTAGAATAGCACTTAAAAACAGAGTTTGGAATGCTTGAAAATATAACACAGGTTCATCAAAATACAACTGATCAAAAGCTTAATAAGCGTACACAGACGCAGCTATTTATAGAAGTTTCTAAGGTAGCTTATCCGTGCAACTAAATAACTGAAAAGTAAATGATTGTTATGCGTTTTCAGGTTTCCTTGGCACTTCATGCAGCTGCGTGGACGAAATGATGGTTCTGTCGTCATGGGCAATAAATCCCAGGTTGGATCACGTCCCCTGCCATCTGTAGAACGTGGACAAATCACCGTTTAGGATGATGTGACCAAACAGCTCACAATCACCGCTAAACTGCCTTGAGTTGACCGTGACTTGCCCAGCTTTGACCGTGGACAAAGATGATGTGGATGGCTGGAAAAATAGGACAGGAACCTTGAGCATGATGACACCTAAGTGCCCATGTGGCTCATCTAGCAAACTGACACGTGGAACATAGCGTTTAACAAAAAGGTTGCAGGATATTCAGATAGCTGCAGGATCACCAGAAAGCTGCAGGATGCCTGCAAGTAAGCCAAAATCTAAACAAATAGTCATCCATTAGCAAAACTTACTTAATCATGCTTAATAACACCTAATGTAATGATCTGGGTTGTTTTATGGTGAAAATGACGCAAAAGATAAGGAAAGATAAGGGAAGATTGAGGAAAACGGTAGATAAGTAGGTGTAAAGTAGAGGCTCTACACCCTCCACCTCAAGAAGCAAGAAGAATCCTGATTAGGAGATGGACCCCTCTATGCTCACAACATTCCTGGAAACCTGTATGAAGTTACTACAAGATAGGAAGGCTATGAAAGGGTTGCAAGAGCTCATCAATAGATGTGTTGGAACCACGTAAAATGAGTTGTGCGTGGTATGAAAGATTGGAAAACATAAAACAAGGATGGGACCAGAGATGAGACTGATCGTGCAGATAGGAGAGTATTAAATGGATCAAGTTATTTTGGTCCTAGGGTTAGATGTGAATGTCCTACCAAAGTATACTTGGGAACGAATGGGTAGACCCACGCTGAAATGGTCTCTGATTGAGCTAAGGATGGTAAATCAGCAAAAGATCATCCCCATGGGGCAGCTGTAGGGGGTGATTGTAGATATTGAAGGTTCCAACATGCTAGCTAATTTTGAAGTAATATAGATAGTGGATGACAACAATCCCTATTCTGTGCTCCTGGGAATTGACTGGGCTATTGATATGAATAGGGTAATCAATCTAAAGAAGTGGAAGATGATCTTGGAGAAGAAATTGTTGCACATAATAATACCCCTAGATCTAGCTGAAGGATCACTCTATACTAAACCAGTCTATGATTATGAGAGTGATGGTGATTTGGACTATATATATAAGATATCATCATGAGACTGAGATTGGGCGAACCCCACCATGGATGGATGAATTACTTGGGATCGTGAGAGTTCCTATACTTCAGACTCCGATGAAGAGATAGAATGCTGGAAGAATTAGTTACATGAAGTAACTACGATAAATTGCAACATGATGACCCAATTTCTGCACTATGTGTCCTCAGAGGTAAGAAATCTTCCTACTTATGATGGCCTGAATGAGGTAGATATATTTTTGGATGCATTTGAAAGGGAGGTATTAGAAAATCAACGCTTCCAGGCATTGGACTATGCATTGCATGCTACGCCGGCAAGATGGTGGGGTGCGCATAAAGGAAGATTTGATGATTGGTGCAAATGTAGGAGGATGATGAGAACACAATTTGAGAAGCCTAAGATGCGAATGATAGACAAGTATGATGGGTAGGATGATCCACGTGTGCATTTGGCCAAACGGACCCAGGCTTATGGAGAAAAGCTCCAACATGAGTGGGTGCACCTATTCTATCATACCCTAGATGTTGTCCCAATGAATTGGTACATAGAAACAAAGCTCCACCATGGTACAAGTGAATGGGATGTTCTGCACGAGGGCTTTGTGATGACATTCAGTTTTGAAGACGGGTTTGACTGTATTAATGAGGCACTACAAGAAGTGAAAGAAGCTATCTTTTGGATACCACAAGATCCATTGAACCAAAATTAGCCTGGGTGGGCTACTCAGCTAAGTCATGCACTGGAATGCTATAACATGACCACTGAAGAAGAAGATGAGGATCTGCAAAATATTAACATTCCGAAAACAGAAGGTCACCGCAAGGTTAAAGGACTAGAGATTGCGAACCCTGATATAATTGCTCCATTGACAACAAAACAAGTAAACATTGGTATGGAGGTAGAACCCAAACAAGTGAAGATTGCATACTATTAGGATGATGCAATGGTAGGTAAGGTTGCTGAATTTCTCTGGGAATACTAGGATTTATTCCCTACCAAGTTTATCGATTTGAAGGGGATAATCAAGGACCTAGGAATGATGAAGCTTATGTTGAAGCCTGACGTGAAGCTGGTTAAGCAAAGACCTTACCGTCTCAATCTGAAATATAAGGAGAAGGTATGCTTAGAGCTAGACAAGATGCTCGTGGCAAGTATCGTTGAGTCTATGGAAGAATCTCATTGGATAAGCCCAATGATGGTACACAAGAAGCAACACAAGGATGAAGGATATGCATGGATCTCAGAAAGATGAATGGTGCTTGTGTGCATGATCCTTTCTCGTGATGAAGTGTTGGACAATGTAGGTGGCCAAGAAGCATATTCCTTCATTGATGGGTTCTCTGGGTACCACCAAATCAAAATCATGCGAGAGGATAGGAGAAAGACAATGTTCATGACTGAGTGGGGCTGTTTTCAATACACTGTAATGCCCTTTGGATTGAAGAATGCACCTGTAATCTTCTCATACATAGTTGTTGTTGCATTTAAATAATTTATTCATAAGTTCTTGGATGTATATTTTGATGACTGGACTGTGTTTGGGCTGGTAAAATGCCATGTGGAAAGCTTGTGCCTAATGCTGGATATTTGTCCAAGATATCAGGTCACACTCAATCTAAAGAAGTGTTTGTTTTGTGTTCCTTTTGGGAACCTGTTGGGGCATGTAGTTTGTAGACAAGGATTGATGGTAGATCCCACAAAGATAGAGATGATATTGAACTTGGAAGCACTAAGGAGTGTGAAGGAGTTGTGCACTACCCTGAAACATAAGGGAGATTACATAAAGTTTATCAAAGGATACACCCAGATCACCGTGCCTATGGAGAAATTGTTGAAGAGGGATGTCATGTTCTGCTAGAATGATGAATATAAGAAGAGATGGATATAGTGAAAGAAAAAATGGTCACCACGTTGATCGTAGTCTTCCCAGATTGGAAGAAAAAGTTTCATGTACATGTCTATGTGGTCATGTATAATGTTGGGAGCAGTACTGACACAGACTGGTGGAGAAGACTTGGACCATGCTATCGCGTTCGTAAGGCGAAGATTATCCAAAGTAGAGAAGAACTATTCTACCACTGAGCACAAAGGGCTAGCTATGGTATATGTGCTCCAGAGGTATAGGCACTACTTGTTGGGAGGCCAGTTTAAGATGTATACGGATCTCTCTGCACTGAAGTACCTGGTCAATAAGCTTGTGTTGGGTAGGAAAACCTGCAGGTGGATCTTATTGTTCCAAGAGTATGATTTTTAAGTTGTCGTGAAACCTGGATGACTAAAAGTGGGACCAAAGCATCTATCATGCATCGAAACAGGGGAGGAACCCACTAACTTGGAAGAAGGATTTCCTAATGCATAGTTATTTGTAGTGTGCATTGTGGATGGTCACTTTGAGGATATAATACACTTCCTAACAATAGGAACTGCTTCAGAAGGATACACTTTCCAGTAAAAGAAGGAATTAGTGGTGTGTGAAATAGATTTATTTGTCATTGCTGGGAATATGTACAAAATGGGAACTAATGAGATATTGCGATGGTATGTACCTGAGTTCAAAATAAGTAGCCTCCTTGTGGACGCTCATGGGGGCACCACGGGAGGACATTATGTAGGAAGAGCAACTGCGCAGAAGATTCTACGTGCAGGGTTGTGGTGACCAACCCTGCATCAGGACTCAAAAGCATATTGCAAGGCATTTGATGTGTGTCAATGGACTAGTAGGCCATCACAAAGGGATGAGATGCCTTTGAATCCATAGATGACGTTGCAACCCTTTGAGAAGTGGGTGATAGATTTTGTGGGACCTATTCAGTCACAAGGAAAGATGGGAGCAAGGTATATTATCACTGGGATGGAGTATTTGACTCCTTAGGCAGAGGCACAACCTATGAAGGATTGTACAAGAGAAACCACTGCAAAGTTCCTATTTTAGCATGTATTGATGTGATTTGGATGTTTAATGATCTTGATGAGTGATCATGGTATGCACTTCCTGAATGAGATGATCATCGCGCTGACGAAGGAATTTCAGGTATACCACCAGAAGAGCACACCTTATCACCCACAGGCTAATGAGACAGTGGAGGCATTCAACAAAGTGCTTAAAAACATGTTGACTAAGGTTTTCCATGCTCAGTGAAGTGACTGGGACCTATGCATACCTGCAGTACTATGGGCTTATCGAACAACATGAAAGAAGTTGACTAGACAAACCACCTTTAGGCTCGTCTATGGGGTTGAAGTGGTAATTCCTATGGAATATATTGTGCCTAGTCTACGCATAGCAGCACTCACAGGTATGATGGATCACAGAGCCCTAAAAGAAAGGATCACATAGTTGGATAAAATATTTATAGCTAGATTTCACCAATAGGTCCAAAAGCAGCACAAGAATGCATGGCATGATCAACACGTTAAACAATGCATATTTAAGGTAAATGACCTGGTTTTGCTATATGATAGTAAGTTTAATAAATTTCTAGGAAAATTCCAGATGAACTAGTTAGGGCCCTATGTCATTAAGGAAATTACTGATGGAGGAGAAATACTGGTGAGCACCAGTATTGTAGCAATAATGTTGCAACTCCTGAGCTACCTACTTTACTCTTATCAACCGGGTAGTTCGTAATAAACTTGGAAGAGACAGTGTTGTATGCACAAGTACTAGTTCTTACTACAGGTTGTCGCTTGGTCAGCTAGCACAAGATCACTAGGAGCTAAAGCCAACTTCTATGGATTCTAGAAGAAGCTCTATATGTGATGAAATAAAGGAAAGCTTATTCTACAGAGGCTACTCTAATTGTAGTAAGGAAGGAGACTGAAATGTAAAGTAAACCTAGCAAACCCTACCTAACCATCTAATCCTACTTTTGTAGAAAGAACTATGAAAACCATGAAATGAATGCCATTACCTACTCAAGGAAGTAAACAACATCTACTGAAGCTATTTCTAGAAGTAAATGAGCAAAAAACATCGTTTTCGATTTTTATGTGAAATTGTCATGCAAGTAATTTATTTGTCTATGAATATGGCAGCAATTAGGTGGCAATGGAAGGCAATTTTGGTACTTGAGGAGATGTAGGATGGTGTGGATGGGTCCTAGGAGGTCTCAGGGGGCCTTATGGAGGCTTTTCCTACAAGAAAATCTATAGGAGGTTGCAGGGGATCTACAAGAGGTCTATAGGAGTTCTACAAGAGGATGTCGAGAGTAGTTTTGAAGGTTTTGAAAGTGTGAGAGTGGGTAGAAAGGGTATCTAAAGGTTGGGATGATGTGTTAAGCTACCTAGGGTTCACCAATGATCATTAGTAGAGGGAAGAGAGGAAGAAATCCAATGGAAAAACATAGAAAACTAAGGCAGATTAGAGGTGAACTTTGGGTGAACTGTAGGGCATAGATCAAGGAGAGAATGTGATGGATGATAGGCTGACCTACTATGAGAAGAGATTGGCTACAATAGAGCTGAAATTCAAATAATGAAATCTAGCAAACAAGGAAACCAAGTACATCAAAAACAGAATTTTGCATCAGGCTAATATAAATTATAAGTTATGGAAAGAAATGCTAAAAAGTGCTATAATGAGAGAAAGCATGGAAGAATACTTATTGCAAAGATAGAAATGAGCATGGTGAAAGAGATCTAAAGTAAAACATTAACCTTCTAATAGACTGTAACACTAGAAATCCTATGGAGAAGGAAAATCTGTGTTTTTGTGGCAGTAAGAGGGTCTTGGCCTCAGTTCATGGTCCCATGGGGAGGAAAGGAGGCCAAGGCACTATTGCTAGCCTTTTGTATCTTCTGTCTACCATTGTTCAACTTGCTATAGAAAACACAAATGGAAACAACCTTCTAAATCACCAAAAGAAACCTATTCTTAACACAGAAAGAAATTCATATAATAGCAACTAATTCATAAACTAAAACAAAGCATATAAATACAAACAAGAGGATCTTGGCTGCATGGATTGGGCCCTAACCCAAGAGATTCAACCCTCTGAGCTAACTCAGTGCTAGCTCAAAAAGGATCTCATCTTTATTATCAAAATAATAATAGTATTACATGAAATTGTCAACAAAAGTAAGCTTGAAGTTGAGCATAGCAAAGCTGCAACAGAAATTCAACCAACTCCTAGTGAGGCCTTAGGCCTCTCTACTTATACAAATGAAGCTTCCAACAACTTCCTCAAAATTAGGGAGGCTTGGCTCCCAAAACTTAAGATAAACATAAGTTATCCTCCACTTGCTCGGCTACCTCCTAGTGCATTGATCTGCCTATTTGTGCTCCGAGCTGCATGAAGGAGAATTCAAAGTGAGGAGTAATAAATGAGGGGGATTCCCTCCTATAAATCCTCTCCTTTTTCCACTTCAAATTATTGTTGCCAATTGTCCATTAAATCTTTGAATATGTGTTCAAAATTCAACAAAAATCTACATTAAACACATATTAGACTCCATGGCATTATAACCAACCCAACTCACTCCATAAGCATAAATATAATAAAAAAACATGCAATAAGCTAAGAGAATGGTTGATTAAACTATGTTAGGAGGAAAAATGAGCCCATATAATTACCCATTTATGGGGCTCATCATCACCCCCTACTAAAGGTGTTGTTCATCCTCTGATCAACTTAGTCCATCTCCTCATCTTTGATGGCCCTGGTGGCCTCTCTAGCATCCCAAGCTTCTGATGTTGTTTGCTCTTCCTTGCCATAGAAGCCTATTTTTCTGTCTATCTCTTCCCACTGCCTCTGCTCTTCCTCTTTGGTTCTCCCTTCTAGCATGCCTAACAATAGTGGTGGACTTAGTTTGAGGCCAATCCAATTGACCTGCAGCCTCTGGATTGAGTGCTTATACATGGGCACTTTCCTTAGTGCGTCCATCATCCTCATTGGGGAATGTTATTCCCTAATCTTTATACTGTGTGGTACAATGTTCCATCTCCTCATACATGCATGCACACAGTCATCCCCAAGTAACCTTTCCATGTAATCAAAATATGCAATGGCCTATGCTTGATCACTTATGTATCTAGGGGCAATTTGAGGATTATTTGCAAGCAGCTGGTGTGTACCGATGAGAGCTATGGGATCTGATGGCTCAACTCTACTCATTAGTGGCTTATTCTACTCTCTAAACATCAACCTTTTTACTTTAGTTTCCCTTAACTCCTCATGGTTCATCCAGGAAGCCATGGCCATTAGTTGTAGGTCCCCTAGCCTAGCATTGGGGTCCCACATATTCATGTTTGTGAGGGCCATATTATGCAGGTAAAATTCTGGCATTTCTTCCTTATCTTCTATTGTACTTTGGTCACACAGGTCCATAAATTGTTTGTAATCATGAAAATGCATTGTGCCTCTTTGTGCCAAGGTCTTGATCTGAAATTGCATCCACTGGTCCTTGAGATACAAGGAATAGGATTTTGTTGGTTGCCTACATTGCAATGCCTCTATGGACCAGCTGACCATGCATGCCAATTGGGCATCTTTCTCTTACAACTACCTCCTTAGAAATTCATTTTCTGTTTCAAGTTGGCTCCTTGTAGCTGCTTCTCTGTGTCTGACAGAACTTAACTCCTTGCCCATTTCTCTAAGTTTATTCTCCATATAGCCAATATCCTCAACTCCCTTGTATTTGGCTATTTGCATCCACCTATGGGTCCTTATTATTTCTTTCTCCAACTCAAAGAATAGTGGAATTGTAAATGTTTGTGGAATTATCTTTCCTCCTTCAAGGAGGTGGTAATAGGAGGCAAGGCTGGGCTGGGGATTAGGTTCTTGTGGCTCTGTAGCTTTCTCCTTCCCCTTTGGCTATCCTTCTACCCTTTTTTCAAGTTTCTCAATCTCCTGTAGCTTTGACAGGGTCTCCTGTAGAATAGTTTGTGCCTCCAGTAGAACTATTTTTGAGTCCTGTAGTTGCACTCTTTCCTTCCAGGTGAAATATCTAGGACTCCCTCTTTCACATGTGATAGGGGTTTTAGAGGGAGATTCTCCCCCTTTTATAGTGTGTGAATCTTCAATTGTAATGGGCACTATTGAAGATGGTTGTGGTTTTCCTATTTTTATCCTTGTGCTTTTCTTGGCATTGAAGTACATGGAGGCCTGCCTTTTTCTCTTCTCTTTTAGTTTAATTGGAGTGCTCAAGGAAGTGAAGGTAGTTATTGCCTCTCTTTCTAAGGTCTAAGGAGACACTTCTATCTTTTATGCTTCTTTCAATCCTTCTGTCTTTTCTTCTATCTCTATTTGCTTTGTTTCTTCCTTTTCTGTCTCTTCATCCTTCTTCTCTTCTATCTTGGTTTCTCCCCCCTCCTTCTCTTATCTTACTGAGTCATTAGTTGCTTCACCTTCTCCCCCTTTCTACTCTTATTCCTCATTGTCAGAAGGACTAATATCATGTGTGAGGGCCTTTATGTCATCTTCTGCTGTCATGTTTTTGAAGACTTCCCATGATATAGGGAGTGTGAATGTATGAAGGGCCTCTTCCACCAAAACTTTGCTCAGCACATAATGAGCCAACTGATCTCGACTCCCTACCTTAAACTTAATGCTAGAGTCTATGAGGGATTACAAGAGTAAATAAGGGATGCTGAATTTCTGGGGTGTTGGAGTGTCCATGCCATATCTCAGCTCATGGAGGAGTCTAAATTGGTAGCCATAGACTATACTATACCTCCCCTCACAGGAAATATATTTGATGATTTGGTAACTGACCTCATCCCAAGGGTAGGGTATGCTTGTCCTTCTAATGCCATTTTTTTCTTCTATAGGATGTTCATTGTTTTGGAAGAAGTTTTTCTTAGCATCTTGTCTAATTGGCTTTTCATCTTTGCTCCAAAGTAATCCAAGAGGAAGGGTGGTAACACTACTGATAAATTCTGGGGTGATTTCCATGGAAAGACCTCTAAAGGTGACAGTGGCATGGGTCCTTGAGTGAGGGACTAAAGAAAGGGAAAATTCCTAAGCAACTTCTTCATCAAACCCTCAGAATTTCTCAAAAAATGGCACCCAATTTGCCCTGGTGAATATGGCTACTACTTGGAGATGTTCATGGAGCATGGTTGAATTGGTGGGCCCCTTCCTCATGAATCCTCCTATCATTTTTATTATACCCCTTTTGAACACCAAATGTAGAGATGGAGACAAGAATTTTAAGGAAAATAAGAAAACAGAGGAAAACTATGTTTTTTTTTTAAACAGGTCGATTTTTTTTTATGTAATTCCCCTTCTTCTATGGACTCAATTCCTCCTTAAAAATGATATCACTCCTTGCACATACTGATAATAAAACTTGGTATGCATAGAACCTACCTCCTCAAACCAGAAATCAAGCAAAAAACCCGTGTTTTCTCCTTAAAAAGAGCTCACTACCCCTCGTGTAGAACTGCTTGTAGGTGCTCCTGTAGAACCTATAGGTGATCCTGTAGAACCTATAAGTGCTCCTGTAGAATGCCGATAGTAGGAGGATGGATCAATGGAGAACAATAGTTTTGAGGTTGTGGTGGTGATAAAGAGCTTGATGCAGGTAAGTGGAAAAGGATAGAATGAAACAAAAGGTGGTGAAAGAGTTTTGAGGAGGAGTACTTATTTCTTCTTTTAGATATTTCCAGTGACGGGGTGAGCTGGCAAAAATGTACGTTTCCATATTTGGACCGTTGGTCCCCACCTACCTTGTCATCATGGATTTTTCCAGCAATCACTTCTCTTCATTTCGTCGGAGTTTACAAACCCTCCACTACCTATCCTTGGGATCTTTCTCTGAGTTGACTATGCGCACGTGTGGAGGCATCTTCGAATGAGTGCAGTCAACTAGATGAGGGTGGCCAGTTAACTTTCCACCTTTTCTTGTTCAACCCTAACCATCTCATTCGCTTATGCATATCTTTCACTTACATAGATGCAACATAGGAGGGGGTTAGTCACTTACCTGTGAGTCGAATGTATGTGTTGTGAGGTATTTTGGTTCCTTTTGCTACTGCATGCTTGTATTTCCTTTGCTACATGCTTGTGTTTCCTTTGCTACATGCCCTCTGATGTCTAATGTGTGGCTGTTTGTCTTGTGCAAGTATCCTCTGACTATATCTAAGCTATATATGTCTCCTTCAATCACATGGTTGTGCTTCTTTTGCTGATGTGGCTTGATTTTAATGGGATCAGCCACTACAGGAATTCCTACAGGAGCTCCTATAGTTGCTTCTCCCTTTAAAATTTTAGCTGATTTTTTTATGTTAGGAGCTGTGATGTTGGGGCCAGAGATGCTGATGGAGATGGAGAGATACTAGATAATTTTTAGGTGAGATTTGAGGTGTTGCTCCCTTTATTTTTTTATTATTATCTTTTTTAAAACTAGTTTTTTGTGTTTTTCTGTGACAGGAAGGAAGCAAATGATGATGATGGTGTGATGCAGGTGTGAAATGGATGGCAAGGAGCGTTGATACCCGTAGAAGGGTTTACATTTTCTTCATAAAGCTTCCCAGGCCCTCAAACTACTTTGTTGAACCATTTCTTTCTCTCTGTGATTCCTATAGAAACCTCATGTAGAAAACCCAACGCCTCCTGTAGAACACACAACTTCCAGAAGAAAAAAAAAACATAGTGGGGTGGAAGAAAGGTCAGAATTGATGGAGAAGAGTGTGGAGGAGGTGAAATAGGCTTTTTGGAATCCTCTCTTGCTCCCTATGGTCCTCCTGAAAACCTCCAATGCGCATTAGAATTCAATTTTCTTTTTCTTCTTTTCTCTGTTTTTTGTTTTTCTTTGAAAAAAACTAGGGCACCTCAATGAGGTTTTCACCCTAATTGCCTCCTTGGGTGCCTCCAAGGGAGGTTTTCACCAAAGGATCTTTTTTTTTTTTTTGGCATCACTAGGCCACCTCAGAAGAGGTTTTCAACCCAATGATGGGACTCAAGCACCTCATGGAAGTTTTCACTTGAGTCCTTATTTTTTATTTCTCTTTCCTATTTCTTCAGTGAGTGGGTGAAGTGGAGGCTAAGACATGCTCCATTACCATCACTCTCTTATTCAGATCTTCAATGAACTCTCACTTGGAGAGGAGATTCTTGTAAATTTTCAGCCTATGTCCATTGACAAGCATGGGGATGGCTTCCTCACCAATGGTTCTGATTAGAACTGAACCATTGTCATTGCATTTTTCCATAGTGTAGGGTCCCATCCATCTTGTCCTCAGCTTGCCCTTGAAGTCTTTATACCTTGAATCATAGAGTAGTGCCCAATCTCCCTCTTGGAATTGCTTCTCCTTGATATTTTTTTCATGCCGTATTTTCCTCTGAAGCTAAACTACCTCTGTGTGGAGAAGGGCCTGCAATCTTTGTTCATCCAATCCATTGAGATAGAGTAATCTTTCCTTCTATGCATGGTTGAGGTCTAGGTCCAACTTAGCTACCATACTTAGTGTATTGAATTCAAATTCTATGACAGCAAAGCCTTCTTCCCATAGACCAGTTCATAGAGTGTGAACCCTGTGGTGGTCTTCCATGTTGTGTTGTAGGCCTAGGTGGCCACAACTAATCTGTCCACCAAATATTTTCTATTGCAGCTCACTACCTTGGTTAGAATTCCTTCCAAACCTTTGTTAGTGACTTCCAACTACCCATTGGCTTGTGGATGGTAAGGGGTGGAAGTCACGTGCTTGATTTTATGATGTGTGAGAAGGTCTTCAATCAAATTGGAGGTGAACTCACTGCCTTGATCTGACCAATTCTCTTGGATACCCGAAATTATAGAATATGTTTTCTCTCAAGAACTCAACTACTTTTTCCTCTATTTCTGCTTTGATTGCTTTTGTTTCTGCCCACTTGGTCAGGTAATTGGTGCACACAATGATGTATTTCTTTTGTTTTGAAGGAGGGTTGATAGGACCCACAAAGTCCATGCCCCACTTCTCAAATGGCTCAAAGGTCAGTTGAGGTTGAATGGGCATCTCATCCTTTGGAGTAGGTTTCCCCATCCATTGACACTGATCACATTGGTTGGTGTATCTCCTCACATCCTAATGAAGAGTGGGCAAATAGTAGCCTGCTTGCATGATTTTGAAAGCAGTTCTCTTTGCTGCAAAATGATCTCCACACGAATCATCATGACAGGTCAGGAGGATGTCAAAAAATTCCTCCTCCTTGACACATCTTCTCGAGATCTGATATGGGCCAAGTTTTAAGAGATTACCCCCAATCTAGGAGAAAGGGGCACTTTTCCTCACTATCTTGCTCTTCTCCTTCGAGGAAAGGTGTGTTGGTTCTGAAACCAAGTAGTTTTCTATATGGACAAACCATGGTGATAGTACTGAGATAGAAAATAGGTGCTCATCTGGCATTTGATCATCCACCATTCCTTCTTCACCTACAAGCAAATTTACTCTAGATAAAAATTCAACAACAACATTTTCTTTATGAGGCTTATCAACAATGCTCAAATCAAATTGCTGCAGTAAAAGCAAACATCTAATAATGTGAGCACTTACATCTGGTTTGTTCATTAAATATCTAATTATAGCATGATCAGTGTGCACAAAGGTTTTATAGCCTATGATATAATGTCTGAATTTGTTCAAAGAATGCACAACAGCTAGGAGTTCCTTCTCAGTCACTATGTAGTTAAACTCTGCCTTTGACAAATTTTTTCTTATAAAGTGTATGGCATAAGGTCACTTTTCATGGATTTGTCCTAAGGCTGCTCCTATTACTTTGTTTGAGGCATTTGTGTGAATGTGGAAAGATAGGGCCCAGTTTGGGCCTCTCAAAATTGGGGCAGTGACAAGTTTGCTTTTCAAGGTATCTAGGACTCTTGACAATTTTCCGACCAAATAAATTTGACATCTTTCCCTAAAAGACCAAACAACAAAGAGGCTAGATTACTGAAATCTTTAATGAATCTTTTATAATATCCAGCTAAGCCTAGGAAACTTCTGACATCTCTCAACCTTTGAGGAAGTGGAACCCTTTGGATGATGGCAACTTTGTTGCGTTCCCCCTATTGGGTTGTGTTATATTCTTTCCAGTACTAGCCCACATAGTTAACTGAGGGGTTATAGGGGGGGTGGAGCCCACCTTCTTTGCACTGATTGTGTAGCATGGGGGATCACAGGGGGTTTGAGGCATACCCATAACCCTAATTTATGGGGTCTAGGTAGCACCCCAAAAATTTTGGTTTGGACCCTATGTTAGGATGGGCGACCCACCTATGGTTTTGTGCATGATTTTCACACATGTTTTTTGGATGCAAAAGTTTTCAGTCCATGGTATTGGATGCGATGGTTTTTAGTCTATGGTATTAGATGCTTCATCATGTATAAATATGTATTATAACATTGAAAGGAACATAATGAAAAATCAAGTTGGTAGTCCTAATTCTGGGATCCAGGGGAAAATATCTATGTATATGTGTTTTATGTGTTATACTCTCGCATTGTTTATTTTTTGTGTTTTAGAATTTGTATGTAGGTAATTTCTATACAAGGTTAAAACCTACATTTGGTATTAGAGTAGTTTTGGCTTCATGGGGATGCCTTTGTTGCTGAGGGGTTTTGCTCAGGCCTGTGGTAGACCCTGTTCAGTGGGAGATCTACGAGATCGATTCTGCTAGTGAAAGAAGATGGTGAGCAGTGGAATGATAGAGATCGAGAAATTTAATGGTCATAGTTTTGAGTTGGGTAAACTCAAGATGGAGGATCTATTGGTGGATAAAGATTAGTGGATTGCGGTAGATATGGGTACTAAACCAATGGGAGTGTTCGATGAAGAATGGAAGAAGTTGGATTGGAAGGCAAAGAGCACAATACGATTATGTGTCTCAGGTTCAGTATTGCTAAATGTATCAGGGGAAGCTACGGTGAAGGCTTTGTGGGACAAGTTAGGGACTTTATACCAATCTAAGTCTCTCGTGAATAAATTGTTCATACAGAAAAATCTGTATAATTTGAGGATGAAAGATGGAGACTCGGTGACAGAGCATATTAATGTATTTAATACTATGTAAGTTAGTTAGCATCTATTGATATTAAAATTTCAGATGAAGATAAGTGCATCAGTTTGTTTTTTTCTCTACCAGATTCATGGGATAGTCTTGTTATTGCAATAGGTAGCAATGCAACTGCCTTGTAGTTTGATGAAACAGTCGCATCCTTGCTAATGGAGGAGATGAGATGGAAAAATATGGAGAGCAAGAATGGTGATGCCTTGTCTGTATGAGGATGGTCCCAGAACAAAAACAAAAATACGTCATCAAGTGGGAGATCTAAATCTAGAGGGAGATTTAAATCTCCAGGAAAAGCTATAAAGGTGGTGTGCTGGAAATGTGGAAATGTTACACAAACAATTGTCACCATGACTTTCTATAGTTTGTGTGAGTCCATCACCACTCATACATACCTCCTTTGCAAGTCTTAAGCCTCAGCTCTTCATGTCAAGCCTTGAAAATGGAAGAAAGAACCTTAAAAAGATCTTAAATCCTGATTTCGCACTTTCTCTAGCATTCCTGCGGCGCACCCAATGTCATGGCCCCTGTGAAACTGCCACTCTGTCTAAAGTGATGGGGTGAACCCCGCTAAAGTTAAAAGGCATGAGTTCGCTCTTAAACTCACCTGGGTCACTTTACACTTCTAGAGGAATATACGCTGGCAAGTCCGCTCCACCGTGGTTTCTCCATTCCAGAACTAAGGGAGCTAACCCATGATATAGGTGATTCCCATGAAGGAGAAACTATCCCTTCAATGGTGGACCTGCAATTCCTCCATGCAACGAATAAATGTAGGCATTGGGTTGTTGTAGGGAGGTGAAAGTGGAAAGATTCTTGAGGGTAAAATGTGCGGAAATTAGACTTCCTTTTGAGCTTGTGGGAGGAGAGTCACATACCTTCATTTCAATTTGGAAGTGAGTGGGCTTGTCAAAGTAGAGGAGATTCCTGCTGGACCCTGGAAAGAGCTTGTGCAACATCAAGGCAAAGGTTGTAAGGTTCTTTTATCTATAAAGTTAATACAATTAAGTTTATTTTTCTCAATGAATTGTCTCTAATGGTTTATTTTATGAGCTCCTTGATCTTCATAATGAACATGTTTGATTATAGTATCTATGCACATGTTCTTTGATGTGTGTTTTTGTATGCAGGTTATTAAAAGGGAACTGATTGAAGCTGTTGGAACAAAGCTGCCACAAACAAGCGTTGGACCGAGGTAGGGTCTATTACACCTCTAGGTTTTCATTTATGAATTGAAACATGTTTAGAGAAAAGTAGATTTCCTTGTGCTTCTTGTTGCTAGATATCATTTGATACTAGGGAGATCAGTCTTGTCTGCAAGAACGATTTATCCAGCCAATAAATTGGTGACTCCGCTAGGGACTAGTTTTGGTTTTTTATTTGTCTTTGCTTTGACTTGAGAAACTTGAGTTTTGGTTTCTGATTTTGCCTTGATGTGTGTGGGATTGGGTACTTGTTAGATCCTGGTTTGATTTTTATTTTTCTGATTTTTGGAAGAGGATCACACCTTCTGTGTTAGGTACAGTGCGGACCCGTCCGTACTATTACAGTATAACACAGAGCGGTATCGCACCTAGTTCTACTGGGAGCCTACAGACCCTATCAAAAGTTTGAAAAACCTAAGATCCTTCTGCCCAGTTAGGTTTAGTTTTTCTCCATAGCTATTAGTTTATGCCCAGATATGCACTTGTCTTGACAAAAGTTCCTTGTGAGTTAGTTTTCATTGGCATTCTCGTTTGAAGTGATTTTCTAGAAGTTTTGCCGGTTGGATTGATTTTTGCTTGGTCTTCATAATAGCTCAGAGATCAGAAGCTTTAGAGCCTTAGATCACCTTGGTATCTATGATCTTCTTACTGAGTTTGAGTAGTTTATGAAATCTATCCTTGAAGAGAGCTAGATCCCATTTTTCTCTTTTCAAAACTTTGATTAAACTTGATTGAAAGTTTCGAATTTCATTTTTTATTAAAACATAATTGGGTGTTTTTGATTAGTTTGTTGATCTGAACAAATTGATCCTTAGTTAGTTGAAAAACTAAGTCAAGCATCCTCAAAAACATTTCAAGTTTCTTTTCAATCCATTTTTGTTTAGATCTCAAGATTAGATTATAGTTTTTAGTTTTTCATAGAAATTATAGAAGCTTATAGAAAAATTTGTTTTCAATAGTTTTTAGAGTTTTTCTAGAAATCTTAAAAGCTTTCTTGAAAGAATTGTTTGTTCTTCTAGTTTTTGATTGTTGAAAAGCGAAGGGATTTTCCGTGAGCGTGATTAGTAGTCTCGTTTTTGAAGTTCTTTGAAAAGGACAAATTTTTTTCCTTTTAGTTGTATGTTAAGAGAAAAATTTGATTTTCAAAGCATTGCATTTTCAACTCTTCCTTAGCTAGAAATTCATTGAAAAGAAAATGAATTGTTTATCATCTTAGGTGCAATTTTTAGTGTTTTGAAGTCGAGTTTTCACACCATAAATTTTCATCTCCAGACCCATTAACTTAAGAAACAACCAATAAAATTAACGCTTAATTAAAATACATCTAGCAATATTTTTATTTTCTAGGGCTCTTTTCACCAACATAGCTTAGGCTAGTATCTTGGAGTAGGGATTAATTAACTCTCAAAGATAGTTTAAACAAACAAGTAGTTGATCTTGCAGTAGGAAGAAATTCCAATTGTTACATCTATGCTTTGGGAAAGCTCCTCTTAAAGGAGAAGCACAAGATCATATCTGAACCAGTGTGGGAATCAGTCCTTCCTCATTGGGAACGATAGAAGATATTCACGTATTAAAAATAGTAAACCTCAGATTTACCATTGTCGAGGAGCCCCGGGTCACTTGTTGGTAAAACTTGGATTATGTCAAGGAGCCTTCATGGGGATTGAGCTTGTTACTCTGCCCTTGCGTGCATATCAGATTGTAGACTGTTCCCCAAGGTATATTTGTTTCCATTGGTAACCTTAGTGGCCATAATCTATAGGATTCTTTCCTAGGTGACAATGGAGGGAAGATCCCACTATACCTAGAGCAGATTTCGACTAGACTCACTTGGACTCTTTGGGGGGTTATCTTCACTCAATACAGTTATAGTGGACAAAATTGTGCCAATCTGTTTCATTAAGAAGGTTTCCGGGGTAACTGTTCCATCCACCATTTCTGTATTGAATTCTCTAACGTTGGATTTCATCACCAACTAGTGTTTTTGATCCGGAAAGATACTGTTTGTGTGTGGTTTGATCTCCTAGATTTATTAGGCGTGTGCTTCAAATTGTTTGGTTCTTTAGAGACTTTAGGTGGTTTTCTTGAGATTTTATTTGTTTTTGTGTGAAGTAATTAAATAATTAATCATGGCTGAATTACCAAGACAATCCTGTTGACTTAGGGGACAGCCTCCTGAATTTACACCAAGTCAACTTGAAGGGCTGTGAGCTCTTGTCACACCTAGTGAAAGTAGAGTTGGGTCACCAGAGGCCGGAGAGTCTTTGTTAATCATACATCCTGATTATCTAGTTCAAGCAATAGAACATATTTCTAAACCGATTTCATTTTCCGAAGTTACTGGTAGTATTACTCCTACTAGTTCATTAGCCAAAGAACCTGAAATCTCTAAACCTGAAACTGAATCTGCTGCTACTCCATCTTTAGGATTTGCTTCTCCTATTTCTAGTGGTCCTAGTTCACCCACGATAGAAAGTATCATTACCCAGAATATTCCTTCTGGACTCATTTCCATAGAAGAACTTGTAAGTCTAGATGAAGGTATAAACATCCCCGAAAATCAACCAGCTATCAAACTTAGGGAGTGTGAATTCATTTTCTACAGTCCCATTAGAGGTAACGCTTGGTATATTTCGTTGACCAACTTTTTAGAAAATCCAGGTCTCGCATCTTCACCACCTCGATTTCCTTTCCATCCAACACCCAGAGTTTATTATCCTCCTTTCAATATGTCGAGACAGTCATCCTTGTCTTCTCAGACGACAGAAACATTTTTACATGGCAGTCCTTCTGTTCCGCCTGGGTATCAGTCTTTATCTAGTATTTTTTCAGGAGCATCTCCTCAACCCATCGAATATGTAGTATCTCCTGGTAATAGCGGAACTAAACTGTTAAGTGTCGAAGAGATCCTTATGATGTCTGGTACTACTCCTAACCCGCAACCTCAAGGTAGTTCAATATCGCCTGGGGGGCAGCCACAAGGTACTCAAATACCGCCTGGGGGGCAACCTCAAGGTAGTCCATTACCACTTGCGAGGCAACCTTAAGGAAAGTACATCCCTACGGACAGTGTTTTCCTCAAGGTCAACCCCAGTACCAATATCTACCTCAAGGTCAACCTGAGTTTCAATATGTGCCCCAAGGTCAATAACAGCCTCAAAGTCAGTACCAACTGCAAGGTTAGTACCAACCTCAAGGTCAATACCAACCTCAAGGTTTCCAACCACCTTCAGGTCAATCATTTGTTCAAGGAACAGGAAATGTACCGTATAATTATCAACCTTACACTCAACCTAGTTTTGGTCCTCAATATGCTCAACCTGTTATGGGTCCATACCTCGGAATGAACGTGGTGTGGGATCAAAAAACTTCACAACCCAATGTGCAGTTGTCATCTCAATCTGGACAGCCTTTAGTTTCTGGTTCACCCCAGCAACCTGTCCAACCTACTACTCAAACTTCTAGACCTGGGGTAGTTCATCAGCCTGGGCCTAGTTCACCTCGAACTCTACCCCAAAAGTCTATTGCAACTACTGCAGCCTCTGTTCAATCCACCCCACCTATTTCTAGAGTATCAGCAGCTCTAGTTTCTACTATTCCTGTATCAACTCCTCAGGCCTCTTTACCTCAGTCCGGACCTACAATACAGACTCTGGTTTCAATGCCTGTAGGACAACCTGGGCCTATTATGGTTGTCACAAGTCAACCTCAATTTATTTATCAACCGTACCAGGG
Organism: Pinus taeda; assembly: GCA_000404065.3. Lineage (NCBI taxonomy): Eukaryota > Viridiplantae > Streptophyta > Pinopsida > Pinales > Pinaceae > Pinus > Pinus taeda. Next base: position 41,461 of record APFE031703371.1, on the reverse strand, counting down.
ACAGTACCAATTCGGTCATGCTATGCGAAGCCCCACTTATCAGTATCAACCATACCCTGGGTATACTTATCAACAACCTCAACAACCCTAGTATGGTCCGGTTAATCCTGGTTTTCTAGGAGGATATAATATCCCAAATGCCAATATGATTCCAAGTTATCTTGGATATCCTCCTCCTGGGGCTGGTCTTATGACCCCAAGTTTTCGGGATCCGAACCATCAGTTACTGTTTATAGCAACTTTGGATTTACCTGACTTGTCACGCCTTATGAACGATCCCATTAATTGTCTTTTTTTTTGGCCACCAATGCCGAATAAGTTGCCCAGTGATATACCAAATTTTAAGGGGAAGTCAGGAGAAGATCCATCAAATCATGTGATGACTTACCATCTCTGGTGTGCATCGAATTCCATTATAGATGATTCAATTCGTCTTTGTCTTTTTCAATGCACTTTGATTGGCCTTGTAGCCAAGTGGTACATTGAGTTGCCACGAGGCTCCTTTTACAATTTTAGTCAGTTAGCCACTTCCTTCCTTACTCATTTTCAGCTGCCAGTCTGATATGACAATGGAATAGAAGTATTAACTTCATTAAAACAGTCGACGTCCACATATATTTTAGACCATATTCATGAATGGCGACGTCGAGGTCGTTTAGTGAAAGTTTTTCTCCCGTACCAAATTTTGGCAGAATGGTTTGTAAAATCGTTATTACCTAAAATAACTGAAGATGTAGCCAAGGCAGGAGTAGTTACCGAATAGCAAGTAATTTCTCAAGCTCAGTACCTTGACTTAGTTTATACGCAATCAGGTACTTTACATGAGAAAATCCCCGACCTTCCAAAACAAAATCAAATAACTGCACCTCCCTCGGGGTCTCATGCTGATGACGGTATGATTGGTACTGTTAATACCAAAAGTAAGAAGAAATCCTCCAAGAATTCTTCTCCTATTATAACTTTATGAGATTCCCCGAAGGGAGAGTCTTCAACTGAAATTTCTGTCGATGTCCATGTCGTAGAATCATCTATGGCCAAATCAAAATCTAGTGGTAAGAAGAAAGGCAAGAAGAAGAATAAACAAAACTCGAAGGAGAAATCAGATAAACCTAAATCTACTGACGAGAAATGTAAACCTTGCTATCCTTGTCTCATCTATGATGAGGAGCATTTTACAAGAGATTGTCCACATCGTGTTGAGGTTGCGAAAATCGTCAAAGGTTCTCAAACACCTGCTGTTTTGAGGGATCCTTTTCCAAGTCAAGATAGTAAGATGATAGGTTCTTCCTCTAGTGCCTCAGAAGAGCCCATAATGATGATGTCCCATGTAAGGATTGTGACACGATCGCAAGATTATGGAAGTAAGAGTCCTATTGGTGGTAAGGAAGCGAAATCTTCTAATTCCAATCCATCAACCTCAGCTTCGTCTAGTTCCGATCCGCTACAGATCGAGAAACCTAATCCAGACTTAGTAATCAAACCGCTTGCTAAAGGTATACTTTGAAAGTCAGCTTTCAATCCACATGTGAGAGCTGCTCAGAACTATAACATTGTCGAAGATTTCGCTGTTTCCCCTTCAGAAATGCCAGCTTTGGAGGTGCTACAATCATGTCTAGCACAACATAAATTGCTATTGTCAGCTATAGGAGCTGTTGATCTTCAGGACTCAAACCTCATAATCTTCGATTTAGAAAATAGTACACCTTGTTTACCTCATCAAATGGCTTTCCAGATTCCAGTGTTAGTAAAAAAAAGACCTTGCTTTAGGACTGTGATTGATGAGGGAGCTTCAACATGTATTATGTCAATATAGTGTTGGAAAGCCCTTGGTTCTCCAACACTTAATCAATCCCCGATGATTCTGAAGGCCTTTGATGGTCGAGGGTTTCATCCTTATGGCATTTTACAGGACTTACCTATAGGGGTTGAAGGAAAAAGTGTTAATCTAGATGTGGAGGTGGTTGATGCCCCTCTGGATTACAACCTTCTTTTGGGTCGTAGCTGGTCTTACTCCATGACTATTATTGTTTCATTGGTCTTTCAGCTTATTCAGTTTCCACAAAATGGAAAGATTGTTACAATAGATCAGTTAACTTACTTTTCATCCGACCCATCCTCTGCTGAAAGTATTCAACATGATGGTAAAACCACTATCCCTTATAAGGATGTTGGGGTAGGATTAGTTAAAGATTTTGGTTTGCTCGGAACATTTTCATTTCCTCCTCCCAACGTACCGTCTCCTTTCGTGACTATTCATATGGTTTCATCAGAATCCATTTTTCTTGATGATCCTTGGATCGTTCCATTTTATTTCGAGGTGGATGGCAACTCCCTTTGAAGTTGATTATCAAGCTGTATAGTCATTTTCCGACTCAAGTTCAAACAATCTTGATCTAGTGAATGTGATCCAGGGACAATCACTTTCAATATCAACCTCAGATTCGACATCCTTTTCTGAAACTGTTCACACCGATGAGAAAATTCGGGAACTTTTGTCTGTTGATGAGTTACCATGGGAAGATCTTCATCATCGATCTTCATTTTTACCTGAGATTGATCATTTTGAGAATGATTTTTCATCTATTTTTACTGCTGAATATGTCAAATAACCGCATAATCCATTGAAACATCCTAATTCTGAACAAAATTTAGCAAATATTTCTCGAACAGTTCCTATTGACATTTCAATCAAACCTGGGATTGTTGAAAACATTCACATAGGCGCTTCTTGTACGGACACTAAAGTCAAAACATATAAAGCCCTATTTCAAGAATTATGTGACGTGTTTGCCTGGTCCTATGAGGAAATGCCAGGAATTGATCCTTCAATTGTTGTGCATGAGATCAAAACTTACCTAGATGCTAAACCTGTCCGACAACGTTTGCGTCAGATACACCCACGAAAAGTTGCTGCCATCAAAACAGAAGTTGAGAAATTACTTAAAGCAGGTTTCATTTATCCAATTCCTTTAACAAAATTGGGTATCGAATATTGTTTTGGTTACTAAAAAACAAGGGACAATAAGAATATGTATTAACTATAACGATATTAATCGTGCTTGTCCCAAGGACAATTATCCAACACCCTATATCGATCAAATTATCAATGATTGTGCTGGCAGTGAAATTTTCTCCTTTATGGATGGCTTTTACGGTTACAACCAAATTAACATTCTACCTATCGATTAACCAAAAACGACATTCATTTGTCCATGGGGGACTTTTACTTATTGCAAGTTACCTTTTGGATTGAAGAATGCTGACGCAACTTTTCAAAGGGATATGTCTTATGCATTTCATGATATCAAGCACATTGTGCAGCCTTATCTCGATGATTTACCTGCTCATTCTTTACGTCGAGCCGACCATCTCACTCATTTACAAGAAATTTTTATGAGATGTAGGCATTATCGGATTAGGCTGACTCCCCACAAATGTGTTTTATTTATAGAAACGTGTCATTTACTAGGATTTGTTGTTTCGAAAGCCGGAATTCACGTTGATCCTTCGAAGTTCTAAGCCATTGTCAAATTACCACCTCCTTCAACTATTCACCTACTCCAAAGTTTGCAAGGGAAAGCAAACCTTTTACATCATTTTATTCCTAACTACACTGAGATTACAAAAGGTTTCACCAGGTTGTTGAAACAAAACACTCCATTCTTTTGGGATGAGATAGCTAACAAATCTTTCAATGCACTTAAATACGCGTTGACCCATGCGCTGTTATTGCATCCTCCCAACTACAACCAAGATTACTTCTTGTACCTCGCCACTTCCCATTCCACCATTGGGATGGTTTTAGTTCAATAGGATGAATTCGAGATTGAACATGTGATCTATTATCTTAGTCGGACTCTAACTCTGACTGAGTTAAAATATTCACATGTGGAGAAACTGGCCTTGGCAGCAGTCCAAGCTGTTCAAAGATTTCATCATTACATTTTACTTCGTAAAACCACCGTTTCTAAGTGTAACCCTATGCAATACATTTTAACTAAATAATTGCTAGGGGCCAAGTATTCCAAATGGATTGTCATCCTGTAGGAATTTGACTTGGAATTTGAAAAGGCCAAGTCAAAGAAGTCTTTGTTTTTTGCGGAATTGATGTGTGACTTCCCTTGTGCTAATACCGAACATGTGGTGGAAGAACCCATTACGGATGAATCCTTGTTCCTTATCAGCACTGTTGATCCATGGTATGGAGATATCATTGTCTATCTCCAGACCAAATATTTTCGGCCTGACATCTCACGATCTCAGCGCTAGAAAATACGCTTCCAATCCCAACCTTACACTATTATTGGAGATACTCTTTATCGTCGTGGGGTGGATTCTATTTTCTAACGTTGTCTAACTCATGCGGAGGCTGAAAAGGTTCTTAATGATTGTCACTCTAGAGCGTGTGGCAGTCATATGTCTGGGTATGCCACAACTCAAAAGATCTTGCGTGTTGGCTATTTCTATCCGTCCTCATTCAAGTATTGTATCACTGCAGTCTAGAAATGCCACAATTGCCAATTTTTTTATCATAAGATGTGTGCGCTCCACCTGCTCCTCACCACCCTATAATCACCGTCGGTCCATTCGCAAAATGGGGTATCGATTTTATTACATGTAACCCTCACTCGGCCGGGGGGCATGCATATGTCATCCTTGCGGTAGATTATTTTACCAAGTGGGCCGAGGCGATGCCTACATTTTTGGCAGACATCAGAACTGCTGCGGTTTTCACTTTCAATCATATAATTGCTAGGTTTGGTGTTCCTCAAGCAATTATCACTGACCATGGGAGTCATTTTCGAAACATCATGATGACCGAACTAACATATCAGCTTGGCCTGCGTCACGATAGTTCCACACCATATTACCCAGGGGAAAATGGTCTGGTTGAAGCAATCAACAAAGTTCTAGTCACCATGATCCGACGAATCATTGGGATTCATAGGTCAAATTGGCATAACATGTTATTTTTCAGCACTTTGGGCATACCGAACCTCAATCAAAACATCAACAGGGTTTACTCCCTTTCAACTAGTTTATGGTTTAGAGGTGGTACTACCCATTGAATGTGAAATTATGTCATTACAAATTACCGTACAATTATTACTAGCCACTTCCGAAGAGGAAAAACGTTTATTATACTTAGCTCAATTAGATGAGAATCGACGTGATGTTGCATTAGCTATCGAAACTCATGCCAAAAGAATTAAAGCTTAGTATGATCAGAATGTTACACCCCGCAATTTTTCGGAAGGAGACCTGGTCTTACTTTACGATCAAACAAATGATAAGCTAGGGGCTGGAAAATTTGTACCCATGTGGAATGGTTCATATATTGTTAAGCGAAAGCTGGCAAAAGGGGCCTATGAATTAGAATATTTTGACAGTGTCTCTTTAAGTAAACCTAGGAATGGGCTTTATCTAAAGCGATATTATGCTTAAAAGATTAGTGTGGAGATTTTTAGACTAGTTTCTTTCTAATTTTGGTTTGTTTTTAGATTAGGAATGCGTGCTTTACTTTAGAGAGTGTTTTTCATCATTATTCCTGCTTATCTTGATTTTACTCTTGATATTGCAGATGTCGATGCCTCTCCAAACATACATCGGTTTTGCTGATGGTGCTTGTCGTAGTACACGGAACATCTCTTCCATGGCTTGGGTTATCTATTCGACCTCTGACGAGTTAGTATCTATGCATGGGGTAAGCCTCGGTCAAACAACAAACAACATTGCAACATACAGTGTAGTGATTGAGTTATTATCTGAATTTATTTCATTTGGAATTCGGAGTTTGATTGTTAGGTTAGATTTGAAACTCATTGTATTACAAGTTAATAGATTTTATGCCATTAGAAATCTAGTGTTATTGTGATTATTTTTGAGTGTTCGTCTCTTGGAACGATAATTTGATTACATCGAATATCAACAAATTCCAAGATATTTAAATAGATTAGCAGATGCAGTGGCTTCTCGAATGTTAAATAGACATTTGCATTAAACCAAATAGTAAATTTAAAAACATCCCATAACATGTTTTGCAAGATAACCAATAATAGTAATATAGCATAGCATAGAAGTGTGTCAAAATATACATCGTCTTCGATCATAGGTTGAAAAAACACCTTATGATCAGCAAAAATGATAGCACAAAAAGTCCAAAAATGAGTCTCCAAGGCAATCATCCTATCACTGGTGATGATCATGATAAGACACCACTACTTGGGCCACCCTACAAAGGAATCTCCTAAAAGGTCCTAGGACCCCAATCACATAGCGTTGTATCTTAAGAGGAATGTCATCTATGTTGGTCTCTGGAATATCTACTGTCAAGCACTCTAGATGACCCTCCAATTCGGCCAAGGTCTCTGCTGATTGGTCCCGTGGGGCCAGTGCTGCAACAGCTGGCTGTCTTCAATCATAAGGCTGGAGAGTGGCTGGTCGCCATGGACCCACATCTACATTTTAAAACTTTTTACTATTAGTTTTGGGACGATTTAAAACAAAAAAAATATATAATTTAAAAAATGTTGAAAACAATTTTACCTCTATCATCCCATTGCTCTCCTGGTGGAAGAGCCATGTCGGGATCACCACGATAATCCATCCCAGTGTATGGAAAATCCTAAATAAAAAAGAGTTGGTTCTCTAACCAACAAAAATACTCGGGTGAGAATCGAACAACCTCGGTGCCCTCCTTAGGATGGCAGGCCATGACTGCAACCCAACGCATAACCCTAGGATTTCGGGGAAGTCCAGCCTTAATGGTAAGTTGTTGTGGAACCAGCATAGGTACCTTCTCTAGGGCAAAGATCACAACTAAATAACCATATCCAAAGTTCTTTAGCTGTCCATTCTTTTCCCTAGTCAATTGGCCCTTCACATTAGCTAATACAGCATCGCACCAGTTGAAGATGGTGCCTCAGAAGCGGTCTACTGCCATGCGCATCTGGGAACCGATAGCTAGATGCAATGCTTTGATCCCATAGAGTTTGGTGACAGTAAATGTGATCACTTTTAGTTCAGGACGGGAGATGGTTTTAACATCTATCCGTTTGTCCGCAGTTTGGAAATTGCAAAACTCTAGTCTGAGACTAGCGACAGATTGGCCACCTGGCCTAGATCCGAACAGAGATAATCCCTCGCCTCTCTTGGGAAAGTCAGTTAAGAAGTATATGTCTTCTAGCTCGATTTCGAGCCAGTTGCCACTAGTAATGAAGCACTGGTCCTAAATGCTCCACATGTCTACCAGCCATTGCAGAAAGTCTACCTGTACCCTCATGCCGGGTATGGCCCAGAATTTAAACAATTTGCATGCTCTCAATGCATGTAATGAAGGTGGATGGACTAATGCAGCTTGGTCCCCATCCTCATGCTCTCTTTCCCGCCAAACAAGCATCTTGTGTACCTACATTGCAAAATAGATGGTTTAGAACATTTCAATTCGAAAACTTTGGGGCAAAAATGAAGATAGTAGGGTCTTAAATCCGCGTTCCACGGGGTTTGCACCCATCCTTTTAGAGACAGTGCGTAGTTGTGCACTTATCCTTAAGAATAGGTGCGGCACCCCGACTTTTCTCTATGCACGGAAAAATCGGGGGGCGCAGGGGCCACATGGCACACCTGCGCAACTACCGCGGGCGATTTTTTGCCCAAATTTCCTTCTAAAAATCAACTTTTAAAGCCTAAAACAAAATTTTAAATGGATGAAATGCAAGTCAGGGATGATGTGGATTACCTGGAGAAGACGGTTCTCTATTCCAGCGGTCAGATTTTCTGTAATCTCCACAGGAAGTTTTCTTACCAATAGCTCTTACTTTTTACTCCAAAGCCAAACGGTGAAAATGAACTTGTAAAAGCCCTTTTTATAAGATTTTTTGAATAAATAAAATTGATTTATTTATTTTTTACTTTGAAAAGGTCACTTTTGGTACATTTTTATTATTTTTTAAACAGATATGAGTAATGTTTGCAGTTTTTGTGCAGAATATTGGGTATCCAAGGAGAATTGGTCATTTTCAACAAAAACACATAGGAGTCCTCTTTAAGCTCTTTTCTGACTCGTAAAATATGAACAAATTGTCGAGTTTTTCTTTTTAGACTCGTTAAAACGGAATTAAAAAGACGGTCCACTTACAACTCTTTTTTGACAGTATAAACATGAAAAGATTGCCGAACTTTTGTCGTTTTGAGTTCGATATTGGTAATAAAACGACGTGCTTTCGATCGCTTTTTTACTTTTTCAGATTGAAGGCACTAATTATGAAAAGTACTCCTTGATCATAATGGTCAAGCGGTTCTCTCAAGTATTATTTTATACTTTTTCAGGCTTGGGAGACACAAATTTACGAAAAAGGACAACCATGGAGTTTTCTTAAGTTTTTCTTCTAACTCCCTAAAATTGAAAAACGCCAAGTTTCTCCTATACTAGACTCGCTAAAATTTAACAGTAAAGGACCCGTTCAATTACAAACAGGAACGAACCACTCCTTATTAGGGTTCGAATCTAAACTAAGTTGGACTCATGCGAAGGATGAGCTTATAACCAAGCAAATGTTATCCTCCTCAAGCTTGTCAAAAATAAAGAGGTACTTGCCAGAAATGGTGGGGGAAAAGAGAGAAAAATGAACCTGTTTGTTGTACTTTGTTTTTGAAAAACTTTCCATCACTCTTGCACACGACACTTTTATTCACTTGGGTTGGGAAATCCTTTACCTAATAGTTAATCAAGCCACATTGAAAGTCTTCAGCCGGTTTCCAGGTATTAGCTTTGGGTCAATTGTCACCAAGCCATCTGCAGTGTCGTTATGTGTTCAAGAGGTCTGTGAAAATAAATCATTCACCTGCAAAATATATGTCATCCATCATTGACCATCCCTGAGTTAGTCCTTGCCAAATATATTTCTTCAGACTTTATCTATGATTTCATGTTATGGGCTTGGCTATGATCGACTCCGACTCATTCTCTAGAAAGATGATCTAGAAATCGTCAGTACCTTGGAATCTGCATGCCTTAATGGTAGGTCTCTCACCTTTGACGACAGGCTGCATCATTGACCTTCGATCAAAGGATTCTGTGATGTGTTCGACATCGACTCATTCATTCACATTTCATGGATTGTACTGAGTACTTTTAGGGCCATTGACATTACTGTTGGTTCCTCTGACACTTGTTAACATTTTACATCATTAACTGGTAATCAAGTGGTTTTTACCATGTTTGACTTTGACACATTCATTCACATGGATAGAATCGTACTAGTTCGGGAAGTAAAAATGAAGACCCTGGATCTAGTTTCCACCATCTAGGCTGCGAGGAATTTTGTTATCATTATATGGTGGACTATTCATAAACAGATGGCTGCGACGATACTGTGTCCATATGTCTCTACTTATGATGTAATACAAAATCATTCCTGTATCAGAATAGTTTTAAATAGTTCTTAGCCAGTTGTGATCTGAGTATGGGAATGCCACCTCAGCGATGATATTTTCACATATATATATTTTGTGTTGGATGTCTTTATAGGTTCCAACTGGGGTATCCACAGGAATATCCTTGAAATGATAAAGTCCTTCACTCTTCTTAGATGATCAAAAATTATCCTCATCTGTTACAGACTTTTCAATTTAGGGGGCAATCTGTTACACAAAAAATTTTCACCATGACTTTCTACAGTTTGTGTGAGTCCACTGCCACTCATACATACCTCCTTTGCAAGTCTTAAGCATCAGCTCTTCATGTCAAGCCTTGAAAATGGGAGAAAGACCTTAAAAATATCTTAAATCCTAGTTTCGCACTTTCTCCTAGCATTGCCTGCGGTGCCGCACCCAATGGTCATGTCCCCTGCGAACCTGACTACTCTGTCTGTTAATTGATGGGTGTGAACCCTTGTAAAAGTTAAAAAGGTGTGAGTTCGCTCTTAAAAACTTACCGTGGGTCACTTTTGGACACTTCTAGAAGGAATATTACACTGGCAAGTCTGCTCCACGTTGGTTCATCCATTCCATAACTAAGGGATCTAACTCCATGATATGAGGTGCTTATCCCATTGAAGGAGGAGCTTATCCCTTCAATGGTGGACCTGCAACTTCCTCCATTTGCACTATAAATTCAGGCATTGGGCTGGTTGTAGGGGAGGTTGAAAGCTGAAAGATTCTTGAGGGTAAATGCAGCTGGAAATTAGACTTCCTTTTTGAGCTTGTGAGAGGAGAGATCACATACCTTTCATTTCATTTGGGAAGTGAGTGAGGCTTGTCAAAGTAGAGGAGATTCCTGCTGGACCCTGGAAAGAGCTTGTGCAACATCTAGGCAAAGGTTATAAGGTTCTTTTATTCATAAAGTTAATACAATCAAGTTTATTTTTCTCAATGAACTGTCTCTAATGGTTTATTTTATGAGCTCCTTGATCTTCATAATAAACATGTTTTATTATAGTATCTATGCAGGTGTTCTTTAATGTGTGTTTGTTTGTTTATGCAGGTTATTAAAAGCGAACTGCTTGAAGCTGTTGGAATAAAGTTGCCACAAACAAGCGTTGGACCGAGGTAGGGTCTATTACACCTCTAGGTTTTCATTTATGAATTGAAACAGGTTTAGAGAAAAGTATATTTTATTGTGCTGCTTGTTGCTAGATATCATTTGATACTAGGGAGATTGGTATTGTCCACAAGAACGATTTATCTGGCCAATAGGAAAGGAAGGGCCCTACAAAAGGGACTGTAAATCTAAAGTTCCTGATAAAGGAAAGGGATCTAATGATGCTCCTTCCGCAAAGGTGAAAACCACCTCAGATGAAGGTGGGGATGTGTACTTGGCTTCTTCATGTACACATGTAGATCATGAACCATGGCTAATTGACTCAGGTGCATCTTTTCACTTCACTCTCCATAGAGATTGGTTCTGCGAGTATGGGAAATATGATAGTGGTGATGTCTTCTTAGGGGAGATAGGAAGGCTAGAATCATCGGTCGTGGAAAAGTAAAGTTGAAGTTGCAAGGTGGAAGGGTTAGAACACTTCTGAGTGTTCTGCATATTCCTCCATTGGCTAGAAATCTGATTTCTCTAAGAAAGTTGGATGATGCAAGTGTAAAAATAGTGTTCGAGAAGGATACCTGCAAAAAAGTTCAGGGAAAACTGGTATTGATGCGCGGAGTTTGAATTGGAACTCTGTATAAGCTGCAAGGTAGCACTGTTATTTATGGGTGCAATAGTTCTATGGTTCTTGAAAGTGGAGCAGAAAATCTAGTGGTCTCTAGAGAGAAGACCATGTTATGGCATCAAAGGCTTGGACATATTGGAGAGAAGGGCCTTCAAATACTTCATGGTAAGGTTATGGTAGAATGTATGAGTAATAGCTCTCTGGATTTTGATTTCTGTGAAAATTGTGTATATGGAAAGCAGAATCAGGTGAGTTTCCCCTCTAGTAGTAAGAGGGCAAAACATATATTAGAACTTGTGCACGGTGATGTGTTTGGACCTATGAAGGTTCCATCACTGGGTAAGTCTATGTACTATGTATCAATTATATATGAATTATCAAGGAATACATGGATATATTTCCTTAAGAAGAAATGTGAAGCCTTTGACAAGTTTAATGAATTTAAGGCTCTCGTGGAAAATCAAATAGAGAAGAAGATAAAGATGTTGAGGATATATAATGGTGGAGAGTTTTGCAGTAAGGAATTTGAAGAATTATGTAAGAAGTGTGGTATAGAACGACAAATGATTACTCCATATACACCTCAGCAAAATGGAGTTGCAAAAAGAAAAAAGAAGACATTGATGGAAAGGGCGAGAAGCATGCTCAATGGTGTGGGGTTAGGACAAGAATTTTGGGAAGAGGCAGTTGATACTACATGTTACCTGGTCAAGAGGTCACCTTCATCAGAATTGGAGGATAATACTCCACAAGAGCTATGGACTGGTATGAAACCATCTCTTTCACATCTGAGGGTATTTGGATGTGATGCATATGTACATGTTCCAAAGGAGAAACGAACCAAGTTGGATAGTAAATCTGAAAAGTGCATCTTTGTTGGGTATAAAGATGGTTTAAAGGGTTATAAGCTTTGGAACCCAGTCACATGGAAGGTTGTGTACAGCCAAGATGTGGTGTTCATAGAGGTAAAAGATGTTATTAAACATGAAGTACAACCAAAGGAACTTGAGAAGATAGAGTTTGAGCTTAAGGAGGAAGAATCAGACTCTACAGCAAAGGAGGAATCAGAAGATGAAGAGCCACAAATTCCGGGTGTGAGAAGATCAATTCGAGAAAGAAGGTAGCTAGAAAGGTATAGTCCGTTTGCTCTCTGTTCAAATTTTGCTTTATCTATTGCTGACGGTGATCCCAAAACTATGAAGGAAGCAATAGATTCAGAGGATGGAAAACTCTGGAAAGAGGCCATGGTTGATGAAATGGCATCTTTGCAAAAAAATGAGGCTTGGGATCTGGTGGAGTTGTCAGATGGAAGGAGACCCATTGGCAGCAAATGGGTGTTCAAAAAGAAAACAAATGAAAAAGGAAAGGTGGAGAAATACAAAGCTTGGCTGGTAGCAAAAGGTTATTCCTAGGTGTCGGGAATTGATTTTGGTGATATTTTTTCTCCTATTGCAAAGGTAACTTCTATTAGATTACTTTTATCTATTTCTGTTGCTTTTGATTTTGAGGTAGAACAGATGGATGTGAAGATAACATTTCTTCACGAGGATCGGGAAGAGGAAATATACATGAAGCAACCTGAAGGCTTTGCGTTGAAGGGTAAGAAAGAACTGGTATGCAAGTTAAAGAAGTCTCTATATGGGTTAAAACAATCACCAAGGATGTGGTATCATAAATTTGATACATTTATACAAGGACTAGGCTTCACCAGAAGCAAAGCAGGTGTATTTTAAATTAATTGGTGACCATGTAATTTATCTGGTCTTGTTTGTGGATGATATGTTGCTGGTTGGAAATGACAAAGAAATTATCCAGGATTTGAAGGCCCAATTGTCCTCCAAATTCGACATGAAAGATCTTGGTGCTACAAATTATATTTTGGGCATGGAAATTAAAAGAGATCGGGCAAAGAGGAAGTTCTGGTTAAACCAGAGGAAGTATGTCGAAACAATACTACAGAGGTTTAATATGCAGGATAGTAAACTAGTGAAGGTTCCTATTCCTGTAGGTGTGAGGTTATCTGCTAAACAGTGTCCCAAGACACAAGAAGAGGAAGAGGACATGTCCCGTGTTCCATATGCAAGTGTAGTCGATAGACTGATGTATACAATGGTCTATACTAGACCAGACATTGCACATGCAGTGGGAGTACTGAGAAGGTTTATGTCAAAACCAGGGAAAGAGCACTGGAAAACAGTGAAGCATGTTCTCAGGTATTTGCGTGGCACTAGTGATTATGGTTTGTGCTACCAAGGAAGATCAAGATTGGACAGAATGCTGGATATTCGTGGCTTTGTTGATGTAGATTGGGCTGGAGATCTGGATCATAGAAGATCTACTAGTGGGTATGTGTTTAGCCTATTTGGAGGTGCAGTCAGTTGGATGAGTAAGAAACAATTTGTAGTGGCACTATCAATTACAGAGGCAGAATACATGGTAGCCACTCATGCAATCAAGGAAGCAGTTTGATTGTAGAGATTGTGTTCGAGTATGGGGTTAGTACAAGGAGCTATAAGGATATACTATGATAGCCAAAGTGTAATTTTCTTGGCAAAGAACCCCACATATCATTCAAAGACAAAGCACATTAATGTTCAGTATCACTTTGTGAGGGATATGATAGAAGATAAAAAGGTGTTTCTAGTAAAGGTGGACACTTTGAAGAATATTAGAGATTCATTGACAAAATCTATGAGCTCTGAGAAGTTCTCTTGGTATAGAGAGATAATGGGCATTTTAGGGCTGGAAAAATGACTAAGCTCTCTTGTGGCCCCCTGTGGAAAGAAAACAACAAGTGGGAGAATGTTGGGTTGTGTTATTTCTTTCCACGACTAGCCCACATAGTTAATCGAAGGGTTATAGGGGGAGCAGAGCCCCCTTTCGTTGTGCCGATTGTGTAGCAGGGGGGGTCACAGGGGGTTTGAAGCATACCCATAACCCCACTTTATGGGGTCTGACGTAGCGCCCCAAAAATTTTTGGTTTTGGACCCTATGTTAGGATGGGCAGACCCACCTATGTTTTTGTGCATGATTTCGCACATGTTTTTTGGACGCGATGGTTTTCGGTCCATGGTATTGGATGCAATGGTTTTCAGTCCATGGTATTGGATGCTTCAACATGCATAAATATGTATTATAACATTGAAAGGAACATAATGAAAAATCAATCTGGTATTCCCGTTTTTGGGATCTAGGGGAAAATCTTTGTGTATATGTGTTTTATGTGTTATGCTCTTGCATTGTTTATTTTCTATGTTTTATAATTCATATGAAGGTAATTTCTATACATGGTTAAAACCTACACCACTTGCAATCCTTGTTGAGATATTGCATGACCTAGCACAGTCCCTTCAAACATAAAAAATTCACATTTTTCTGGACTAAGGGACAAGTTCATCTCAATACACTTGTCCAAAACTTTTCCTAGGTTAAATAAATCTTCCTAAAAGTCAGAACCATAAGGAGTAAAATCATCCATATATATTTCCACTACATCATGAACCGGTTCAGAAAATATACTCAATACTGCTCTCTAGAAAGTGGCTGGAGCATCGCACAAACCAAAAGGAAGGTCCCATTATGCAAAGGTACCCCAAGGACAAGTGAAAGTGGTATTATCTTAGTCTTCTGGGCTGATTTGAATCTGATTGTACCTGCTAAACCCATCTAGGAAGGAGAAATACTTTTTCCCCACCAGATCATCTAACACTTGATCTATGAAAGGCAAAGGAAAATGGTCCGTTTTAGTGACTTTGTTCAATTCCCGATAGCCGACACAAATTCTCTAGTTACCATTTATCTTTGGCACTAGCACCAAAGCAGAAACCCATTCACTATTAGAGATGGGGTAGATGAATCCTACATCAAGTAATTTTTGCAACTCTTCCTTAACAATGTCTTTAAGTGCTGGATTCATCCTCCTTTGAGGCTGCCTGATTGGTTTGCAATCTTCTTTAATGTAATATGATGAGTACATACTGAAGGGTGCACTCCCTTCATCTCCTTACAACTCCAGAAAAAGGAATCTTGTTGGCTTATATGGGCCTGACACAGGTTTGGAAGAATGAATTAGCCAAACAAATCCCGCAGCTACGGGCCCTTTTAGCAGCAGCTCATGGAGCGTAGACGAAGGTCTCACCTGAGGTAGTAGGGGAGGGTGTTGGAACTAGGTTTCCACACCCTTGGGATGTCTTGATGTGGTCTAGAGGTTTTGCGCACCATTTCGTGGCTTCGCACCACTTTGCTTCATGCAGGTCCAGTCCCAGAATATTCCTTGGTACCTATTAATGTGCTATTTATAGATTCAACCTACTTTTTATGGTGTTTAAGCAAACATTTAATAGAATTAACCAGTTTGCGCACTTAGAATAGATGCAGATTCACATACATTCATAACATGAGCATATGCGCATAGATCAAACAGTTATATTAACCATACATTAACCAGATATGTGATAGTTCAAAGTTAACATAGAATTTCAGAATCAACTTATCTTTATTCACTTTCTTCACTAATACATCTAGATCCGTCCTACGCACTCAGCTGTAGGGGTCCATGCACATAGCTGCGGACTCTTCCAGGCCTCTACACACATAGCTACAGAGCCTCTATCTACTACCCAAAACCCTCGACTCAGACTTGTTGATGCTTCAAGACTTTTCTTCTCAAAAACCCATTACATAATAGATCCAATATTACATACCAAAAAGCTACCCTCTACCCATAGATCCTCCCTCTATTTATATCTTCCTATGGTCTGCGGATCGACTTACTTCCTATTATTCTATATTATTTCTTGGTTGGACAACCCTTTGACTCAACCGTTTACATTTTTCACTCTGCATATTTCAAATTTTACAATATTTTTATCCTAATTATAGGCTTTCATCCCCAAAATTGTTACGTGGGACCTCTGCTACCCATTAGTCCCCCAACACAATCATCGTGACTGGGCCTGAGTCACTCGTCAGTGCAACGAGACATGCTACCTTGGCTTCGCAGTTCACCTCCCTTTAGTGACAGTCATCATCCTATTGCTCCTTCGTTGTCTCCTACTCTACTTCATCTGGCCCCTGCTTCATTGTTTCTATCAATTATCGTGACCGATAATGCTCATTCTGCTCTGCTCGGTTAACACAGAACACCCCCTCATAGGATTTTAGCTTGAGCGAGGGAGTCGCATATGGGACCTCCTTGTACCACTGCAGCCACTTCCTACCTTCATATTTGCTCTTCACACTGTCTGTTGTAGCTTATGTTGCAATTTCGCAAGACCTTTGTTTTTGTCCGTGCGATCCCAATCCTCAAGGTACATCAGGGACGAGATATTAACTGCATTTCTACCACTGGTCTCCATCTTTCCATCCTTTCTCTTTTCTATTATAGTTCGCCAGCCTTCCCTTGAGCAAGGTGGCGACATCTGAACCAATTTTCCTTTGTGTCTCCCATTTTCCAGTACATATCCTACTGTTGATGTTGAACTCTATGTGGCGCTCACAACTATCAACACCATATTCCTCAGAGAGCCTTTCCTTTCCATCGGCCAAAGCACCACCCTTAAGCTTACTCCTTG
This sequence comes from Pinus taeda, assembly GCA_000404065.3. NCBI lineage: Eukaryota > Viridiplantae > Streptophyta > Pinopsida > Pinales > Pinaceae > Pinus > Pinus taeda. The sequence continues at coordinate 24,726 of APFE031703371.1, read as the reverse complement.
TGCAGAGATAATGAAAAGTTCCATATCGGTAAATAGCTTAAGTTTTTCAGAAGTGTAGGTTTCCCGATGGATGCCCCTCTATGATTTATAAGCATTTCAAATTTCAAATTCACTAGCTCCCACCTATTATGGCATCCATGTGTTAAACCTATGGTAGCCTGTTCCATATATGGCTCATACCCCTTCTCTTAATTGCTTGCCGCCCACTCCCTTTTTCCATAATACAGACATCTTGTCATGGATAGTGACAGTAATGGTCACCTCTCCTCTTAGCAACGCATCTATGCACTCCTTTCCATGCAACCATGACCTTTTTGAGTGGCCAAATTTACACATATCTTGGAAATCACGCCTCTTTCCTCTAGACTACTTTATCATCCCGTGCTCTCTTTCAACTGGTTGGAACTATGAGATTGTCTCTCAAGAAATTAGTCAGGTGGTCGGCCCACCCATGTAGAGCTTTAGGCAACTACCATTCACTCTTCCCGAGAAGGGGTCTCGATCGATATTGGCAAGTGAAACCACACCCCCATCAGTCAATTCTTTCATGATATAGGGTCCCAACCAATGCATTCGGAGTTTTCCAAGGAATTTCCCAAACTTGTTGTCATATGGTAATACCAGATCATTTTCCTTGAAGGTACGCACCTTAATATGGTGATCATGACATGCTTTCTCTTGTCGTTTCTATACTTTCTGATGGAATCCAGCCAAAAGCCATTCCTCTTGTAGTTCCTCTAGTTGCACCAACTGTTCCTCCGAAGTCCCATGGTCTACCATACCTGTTATTGCTACTATCCATAGACTAGGCACAATGTATGCCCATAGCATAGCAAAAATGCGTAAGTCCCAATCATTTTGCTACTCCAAGATTTTTTTGAATGCTTCAATGGTCCCATTCACTTATGGGTGGTATGGCGTACTCTACTGGTGATATATATGGAATTCCTCAGTGACTACACTGATTTTCTCATTCAGAAAATGTGTTCCTCGATTGCTCATGAGAATTTTAGGACATCCAAACCTTGTCAGTATGTCTTGAACAAAAACTTCACAGCTATTGCATTCATGCAATCCTTAACCAGCTATGTCTCTGCGCATCAAGTCAAATATTTTGTCGCAGTGATGATATAGCATGTGCCCATCTTCCCTTGTAGCATGATAAGTCCTACAAAGTCAGCAATTGCCCACTTCTCGAATGGTTGTAGCATCATCTGTGGCTGGAGTGGTATTTCATGTCTCCGCGATGGTTTCCCGGTCTATTGATAGACATTGTAGGCTCAACAGTAGGCTTTTGAATACTAATGTAGGGTTGGCCACCATAGTCCTGGGCAAAGAATCTTTTGTGTATTAAAGCAACCTACAAAATGTCCTCCTGCCACCCTACCATGTGCTTCAGCCAATATTTGTCCACGCTCGAATTCAGGCACATATTTGTGTAAGATTTCATCATTGCCCATTTTGTAGAGATGTCCTACAATCATAGTAAAGTATACTACATGAATCACCAATTCCTTCTTATGCTGAACAAAATATCCCTGTGGCATAGTTCGTGTAGTTAAGAAATGGATTATATCCTCAAAGTAGCCATTGGCAACTCGCACTACATATAGTTGTGCATATGAGAGTCCTTCGTCTAAATTTGTGGGCTCTTCACCAGTCTCAATTCAGGACAAGTGATCCGGACTTGCGTTTAGACGTCCTGGCTTTACGACAACCTTGAAGTCATATTCCTAGAATAAAAACAACCACCTACAAATTCGCCCCCCTAACATAGGCTTATTCACTAGGTATTTTAGCACAGAGTGATCAGTATACATCTTAAAGTGTCTGCCGAGCAGATAGTGGTGGTATTTTTGAAGCGTGTATACCATCGCCAATCCCTCTCACTCAGTAGTGGAGTAATTCTTCTCAGATTTTGACAACCAACAACTTGTGAATCCAATCAGGTGATCTATTCCCTCCACTCATTCTTGAGTGAGTACTGCACCCAACGCGATACAAGACGCATCAACATGCACATGAAATTCGATGTCCCATTTTGGAAATACTAAGATAGGGGTGGATGCCATCTTTTCCTTGAGAGTTTCCAGAATTTTGTTGCATTCCTTATTCCAGCAATAAGTAGCATCCTTCTTCAACAAATATTCCATTGGAGTCGTGAACTGGGCATAGCTTTTGATGAACTTTCAATAGTAGCCCATGTGTCTGAGTGTGGCGCATAGTTGTTTGACACTCTGTGGTGCTTATAGATTGAGTATGAATGATATTTTCTGGATCGACCATCAGGCCTTGCTTACAAACCACATGGCCAAGCAGGTTCCTGAAGGGGATGAGGAAAGTACACTTCTTTAGGTTTAGTGCAATCTGGTGTCATCAATAAGTATCCAGCATTAACTGTAAGCTCATTATGTGTTTTTTAACCAGTCTGAATACAGTCCAGTCATCAAGATAAACCTCTAAGAACTTGTGGATAAATTCCTTAAATGTCGCTACCACAATTCGTGAGAATATCGCTGACACATTATTTAGTCCAAAGAGCATCATCTTATACTGAAAATAACCCCATTCAATGGTGAACATTGTTTTACTCCTGTCCTCTGGTGCGATCTTGATTTGGTGGTATCCTGAGAACCCATCCATGAAGGAGTAGGCTTCCTGTTCACCCACATTTTCTAGTACCTCGTCTGTAAAGGGTGTTGGAAACGGATCATTAACACAGGCATCATTGAGCTTCCTGAGATCCACGTAGATGCAAATTTCACCTTTTTGTTTCTTATGCTACACAACCATAGGACTTACCTAGTCGAACTCCTCAACTGGTTCAATGATTCCTACTGCTACCATCTTGTCCAGTTCTTTGCAAACCTTTGCTTTGTCTTTTGGATTCAATCGGTAGGGTCGCTACTTAATTGGATTTGTGTCCAGCTTCAACGTTATCTTCATCACTCCTAGGTCTCCTAGGATCCCTTTTAGCTTTGTGATTTTTGTTGGGAATAAATCTTGATATTGCCGAAGCAACTCAATGACCTTCTCCACCGTGGCATCATCCCAGTAGTCCCCAAGCATTGCATACTTCATCTCTTCTTCTGTTCCGATAATTACTTGTTTCATTTTCAACAACATCGTGATATTTGGATCTTTGATTTCGAGTCTGCCCACCTCACAGATCCCCTCTAATTCTGGAATATTGATGTTTTGTGGGTCATCCTCCTCATCTTCTACCTAGACATTGTAGCATTCGAGGGCTTGGCTTAGCTGTCACGACCAATCGGGCTGCATGGTTTCTTCTGGTTCTAATGGCGTTTTGAAAATGGAGACCTTAACTAGCTATAACGCATCGTCCACAGTATCCATCCATTGATATTTAAAGAGGAATGTCGACAAAAACCCTTCATGCAAGATATCCCACTCGCATGTGCCATGTCGAAGCTCTGCTTCAATATACTAGTTTCTAGGAATGACGTCTAGGGTGTGATAAAATAAGTACACCCATTCTGGTTAAGGTTCCTCGTCATAGGCTTTGATCCATCTGGTGAGGTTCATGCGCGGGTCATCACATCCATCGTATTTCTCCATTATTCGCAATTTTGGCTCCCAAATCTTATCTTCATCATGTGCATACATTTGTGCCAATCTTCGAAAGTCCCTTCATGTGTGCCCCACCATCACGCAGGTGTCGCACGCAACGCCCATCTCAATGCATCAAACCGTTGGTGCTCTGGTACCGTGATTTCAAATTTGGTCAGAAATTCATCTATTATTGTCAACCCATCATACATCAACAGTTTGCAATCCCGGGCCCTCATGTAGTACAAAGATTTAGTCACCATATTGCAGTGTAGTGTGGTTACTCTGTTCAACCTGTTATGCCATCTCTCATCTTCTTCCTCTGAATTGGTGGTGCAGGACTCTTCATAGACCCGTGATATTATTCTATCCTCCATTGACTTGTCCGATTCTCACCTTTGTGCCGAAATATTGTAGATACAATCTAATTTGTTGTCATTTTCTTTGTTGTGTATGGGTTCAATGTAGCGCGGTCCTTTATCCAGATCTAGCAAAACGACTACGTGGAGCGACTTTGTTTCAAATATCATTATCCAATTCTTTAAATTAATAACCCCATTCATGTTGGTGGCCCAGTCTATTCCTAACAATGCAGGATAAGGTGTTCTTTCATCCACAATTTCAATTACTTCAAAGTCTGTTCTGGTGCTCGTGCCTTCTATATCTACCATAATTCCCTCCAACCTTCCCATGGGAAAGATCTTCTGTTGGTTCACCATCGGCAATTTAATAGGAGACCATTATAGTGTAGGCCTACCCATGTGCTCCCAAGTTTGTTTAGGCGGTACATTTGCATCTGAGCCCAAATCCAAAATGATTTGATCCATTTCATAATTGCTAATTTGTGTCCTTAATTGCATCTCATGCCCCGTCCGTGTTTACTATTTTCCTAGTTTACTGACCACGCTAGGTTCCCACGTCCCCATGCACCTATTTATTAATTCTTCCAAGCTTCTAACTACGCTATTATCGCCCATCAATTTTATGCATGTCTCTAAAAAGGTAGCTATCATTGAGGAATCCCTGTCCTATTCAAGTTGATCCCTGCTACATGAGGTAGTGACCTTCGTGAAGCTCTCCCTAGCTTCCAAATACGTCTCCTTGCCAACCCTTGCATCTTCCTTACTTAAGTCTCTTTTATCCTCTCCTGTGGCCATGCCACTTCTTAGTACCATGTTTACCTGGGTGTCTTCATCGCGGGGTTTGGACCTCATCATCTGCACATTCTGGGTCATCGTAGGTTGCACTGCCCCTTTTTCATGAATGTGTGCTATCAGTGTGGGGCAATCTATCAGCACATGATCGAATTTCTCATAGTAAGTGCATGGTATTCTAGTTGGGTTGGTACAATCCCACACATAATGTCCTGGTCCTCCGCAGTTGTAATAGATTAGTTTCCCGCGACCCCTTCCTAGCCCCATTCTACCCCGTCCTCGTCCACATCCCTGGAACCCACTATGCACGATTGCTACGGCTGGATCCTAACCTCGCACCTCAGTCTGCATTCTATAGGTAGGTGACTGGTCCATTAATAATTTAGAGCTATGTCAGTCTCTTTCCTCATGGCCCATCGATCTGCAAAAGTTTCAAAATGGCTGTTGGGGGATCTAGTTGAATTTTGGTAGTAGATGATAGTTATTTGTGCTATGCTTTCCTCCCACCTAATAGATTGCACACCAAAGCGGGGTTGTCATGCTTGGCTCTACCTATGCCTCCGGTCACAATGGTGTTGGTCCCCCCGTTACCACATAATTCACCAAGACTGGGCATCAATCTTTAAATGCCCCTGACTCCTACACTTTATACACCATACTTCCTCCTGAACTTCTGGGAAAGGTGCCTATTCCTGACTTCTTCATTTCCAAATGCAAGTTTTGTATCTACACTTGGATTTGATGAACTCCCAACCTTGGGTCTTGTAACGGAGTTTTGTGCAACCTCATCACTGTCTCCAATGCTTTAGCCTGGGTTGAGATCTTCTATTGTGATATAGCCATCCTCAAATGTGGTGTTAACAATGCCATAAAGAAAGCGTAGTGTTGTGCATCCATTAGTGTCATGTTTGCTTCACAGATAGTACTTTTTAGTCTTTGATCCAAATCCCACAAGGTTTCACTGGGCATCATCATGATCTCCTTGAACCCTATGATCGACTGTGTTTCTGACTTCAGCTAGCTAAACTCTTTATTTAGTTTAGTCTAGATTTCTGTTGTCCCCACAGTTAGGTGATCGCTTGAGTACTTTATGTACCATGTCAGCGCTCAATCGTGTAGCACGCTAACTAAGGTAGCCCTTTTGATATTCTCATCCACAATTCTATGTGTGTTCCATACTGATGTTAACATGAACCAAAATTGTTCTTGATCTTCGCTCCCTACCCCTTTGAATACTGGTAGCTAGATCGTGCTCATCATTGTCAACCTTGTCAATGTACTCTCAACTGCTACTGCTCTTGGTCCCTTTGATCCTTCAATTCCTTCTCTATACAGTCCCCGCGTCCACATTAGACACCCCCTAGGCAAATCCCAGTCTCGGAAACGGAACCATTTGTTGGCTTATATGGGCCTGACCCAGGTTCGGAAGAATGATTTAGCCAAACAAATCTCGTAGCTATTGGCCCTTTCAGCAGCAGCCCATGGAGCACGAACTGAGGTCTCACCCGAGGTAGTAGGGGAGGGTTCAGGAACCAGGTTTCCAAACCCTTGGGATGTCTTGATGTGGTCTGGAGGTTTTGCGCATCATTTCATGGCTTCACATCACTATGCTTCACACAGATCTAGTCCCAGAATATTCCTTGATACCTATTAATGCGCTATTTATAGATTCAACCTACTTTTTATGGAATTTAAGCAAACATTTAACATAATTAACCAATCACGCACTTAGAATAGATACAAATTCACATACATTCACAACATGAGCATACACGCATAGATCAAACAGTTATATTAACCATATGTTGACCAGATCTGCGATAGTTCAGAGTTAACACAGAATTTTAGAAACAACTTATCTTTATTCACTTTCTTCACTAATACATCCAGATCCATCTTGTGCACTCAGCTACACGGGTCTGTGCACACAGCTGCAGAGCCTCTATCTACTACCAAAAAACCTTGACTCAGACTTATTGATGCTTCAAGACCTTTCTTCTCAAAAACCCATTACATAACAAATCCAAGATTACATACCAAAAAGCTACCCTCTACCCATAGAGCCTCGCTATATTTATATATTCCTATGGTCCGTAGACCAACTTACCTCCTATTATTCTATATTATTTCTTGGGTGGACAACCCTTTGACTTGACCATTTACATTTTGCGCTCTGCAGATTTCAGATTTTCACAATATTTTTATCCTACTTCTAGGCTCTCAGCCGCAAAACTGTTACGTGGGACCTCTGCTACCCAACACATCTAAATGTTTTCTCAATAAGCTGCACAACTCCTTCTGCTGGGAAGGGGATAGGGATGGATTGATTTTCAAGGTTCTTCCTAGGCCAAACTCTATATTCTTAACATGAAGAGAGGTCGTGTTGGTGACACAGACATCAATTAAGGGGTTGTCTTGGGTTTCTTTCACTATGTCCTCTAATGGTAAGACACTTGGGGGTGGATTCTGAATCAAATTTTCAATCATATCATTCTCATCTTGTAGTTTTCCCCTCATGGTAGTTTCTAATGCATAAAGAGGTGTAGAATACACTTTGTCCTAATCCTCCTCCTCCAACCAGAGAGGTAGATCATGCTCTAGCAAGGGTTTGGCAGGAGGGTATAGGATTAATTGTTTGGACATATGCTCATTCTCGATGATCATCTTCCCAGCTCGATAGTTGATGCAGGCATCATAAATAGCCAACCAGGGTCTTCCCCAGATGAGAGGATACCAAGTGAGCTTTACCTTCAGCTAGAGAACTAAGAAATCAACAGCGTACTCCATGAATCAATGAACACCATCACATCTTCCACAATCCCTTCAGAGGTCATGGTAGAGCAGTCTACTAGCTGCAGTACTGTCATGGTCTTCCGCAAGGAGCCTTGGAGGTTAAGTTTGAGCATGGCGTCCTTTGTCATCGCATGAATGGTAGCTCCCATATCAATCAAGGTATGTGAGATCATGGTGCCATTGATGTGGACATCAACTATTGGGCTTCCAAGGTCCAGATATTTCAGACAGATTACCTGCCCCAACATCAGGTCCGACAGTTGTCCTATGACATTAATGGTTGGGGCATCTCTTTTGCACCTTCCTGGGTGCCTAAAGAATTTATCTTTGATCAACCTATTGTAGATGGGTACATCTTTTATGGATTAGAGAAGTGGTATCTTCACACATAAATGTTTCAATTCTCCCAAAATTTCAGCTTCTTTTGGGGTATGTTGTGTTGTCCTGAACCATCTCTCAGGAAAGGGTGGAATTACTTTAGGTTCACTTTCCTCTTTATCTTCATCAACCTCCCTAGGTGGAGGTTGGCTATCTGGGAGAACCTTCATAGATAGTAGGTTAATCTCCTGAATCTCCACAACATAAGTGGGGCATGATGGTTCCCCACTGTATACTTGCTGAGCCTGTCTGTTTTTCAGGTTCGAGTTCAGCTGGGTAGGCATTTGGGGTTGCCTTGGTGGAGCAGGAGGTAATGGTTGTGGTTGAGCAGGTGGTGGAGGCAAAAGATCGGGAGGAGAGTTGTACTAGGGCCTCCACCCTGATGAGATGCATTCCACTGAGGTTGCGGCTGAGCATATGATTGAAATGGATGAGCGACTGGTTGGGTATGATATTGAGATGGAAAGGACCAAGGAGGAGGCAAGGACCAGGAAGGATGAGCAAGAGGGCCCCAAGAAGGTATGGAAGTGACTTGGTTTGGGTTGTAGTATGCCTAAGATGTCCATTCAGTGTTGAGTATACGACCAAAGTCCCACATTGACTAGAAGTGGGGAGGATCATGGGTATATAAGGATGGACAAATATCTCCATTGGTTTGAGGCCTTTTTGGGGTAAGCCCAAAAGCAAATCCATGAGGGCTTAGGCCCAAAGTGGAAAATATCATACCATTGTGGAGATATGTGGTGTCCAGAGTCCTTACAAGTGGTATCAGAGCCATGCCCCGAAGTTAGCCAAGTGGATGAATCCTCAGAATGCCGAATGAAGGTGGTGGGCCCCGGTAATATCACGATGGGATCCGTGGATGAGCTCAGCAGGCGGTGTGCTTTGGATTCTTCATGGACGTGTCCTGGTCCCAACACGATGAGGAGGAGTTGACCTGGGATAGAGCAAGCTCTCAAGGCAGGTGGTGTTCCATGTAAGGCATGCGCTTCCAACGCATTGGAGCGGAGAATCCTGGTTGGTCGAGAGTGGACAGATGGATAATCGTTTGAGGGGAGGCTCGATGGTCCTTTGTTCAAGGGGACGATTGTTGGGTATACGACCAAAGTCCCACATTGACTAGAAGTGGGGAGGATCATGGGTATATAAGGATGGACAAATATCTCCATTGGTTTGAGGCCTTTTGGGGTAAGTCCAATTGCAAATCCATGAGGGCTTAGGCCCAAAGTGGACAATATCATACCATTGTGGAGATATGTGGTGTCCAGAGTCCTTACATTCAGTGGCTTCTTCGGCCCCTTGGTATACAACTTTAATTCCGGGAAAGGAAGGGCACTTATCTGTAGAATGATCTTCTTCACAGACTAAACAAACCTCTATAGAGTTCAATGGACATTCATTCCTAGGATGCCCCCTGGTGCATCTAGAATGAACGATGCCCAAAGACCTCTCTGCTTCCTATTGTTTCCTTTTGATATGCAAGGTATCCATTTGCATGGCAAGAGTTGACAACATCTTACTTTTGAAGTCTTCTAGCATGTTTCCTAGTTCACCTTTGATGGATGAACTGGAAGAGGAGGTATTAGCTATGGGTTGACTCCCCCTACCTCTCTTTTTGCCTGCTCTAGAATGGTTTCTAAAGATAATCTTTATGTCCTCATAAGGTAGTTGGTAGATATCTCCCCTAGCCAGTAGATGGAGGGTGTCTAGAAGGTTTTCTGAAATTCCCCTGAGTAGAACCAACTTCAAAGATTCAGGGTCAAGTGTGCACCTGGCCCTTTTGTAACTGAGCTGGAACCGCTCTTCATAATCTTCCAAGGATTCATCACTTCCCATGGTCATTTGGAAGATTTCTTCCTTGGTATCTTTTGACCTACAGTAGTCTCGATATTTTTTGTTAAAGGCCTACTGCATCTGAACCCAAGTTGTGATGCTATTGCTAGCTAACCCCATGAACTAGCGCAATGTTGCATCCTTGAGAAAAGAAGCGAATAGTTTCAACTTTTTCTCATCTTCTACATAGTCATAGGTTCGACAAATGACAACAAAATTAAACAAGAAGGTGTCAAGATCTTCTATAGTCAAACCATGTAAGTGAGGTAGGGTTGAAGGAATCATATTCTTCATTTTGGTGTCCCCATTAGTCTCTTGGATGGAAAAGGTACCCTCTATTATTTCTCCATTCCCCATAGCATTTATGTTTTCAGCCATTGGCTCAGGAGGGATGTTTTCTTCTTCTTCTTCCCCTATAGGTTCTTCAAATATCTCTGGTTGTTCACCTAAAGGTTCTTCTCGATCACTACCACCAAAGAAGAGAGAAGGTTGGCTATGTGATGTAGTGGGGGTGTTGGGCAATAATTTTCCTGAATTATCTCTATTCCTACAAGGCATGAAAGGAAACTTTTTTGGTTGTTTGTTGTTTTTTATACTAATTGTACCTGCAAAACTGAAATTGATTGAACAAACAACTTACAACTAACTAAAATGAACTTGCTGAAATGAAATGACAAACTAAAAAGGAAAGCAAATGAAATGCAGAACTGAAAGCAAGGAAATGACTAATCTACTTTTGCTGAAATGGAAATTGCAGAACTAAAGAGGAAAGCAAGGAAATGAAGAAGCTTAAAGAAACAACTACTCTACTTTTGCTGAAATGGAAATTGTAGAATTGAAAAGGAAAGCAAGGAAATGCAGAAATTGAAAGAGACAACTACTATATGTTTGCTAAAATGAACTACTTAACAGAATGTTGCAAGAGAAAATACAAGAATGAAGTAATCACAGAATACTCTGATGCTTCCCCAACAATGGCGGCAAATAAAAAAGTGGTGAGCACCAGTATTGCAGCAATAATGCTGCAACTCTTGAGCTGCCTACTTTACTTCTATCAACTAGGTAGTTCGTAACAAACTTGGAAGCGACGGTGTTGTATGCACAACTACTAGTTCTTACTGCAAGCTATCACTTGGTCAGCTAGCATAACATCACTAGGAGCTCAAGCCAATTTCTATGGATTCTAGAAGAAGCTCTATATGTGATGAAAGAAAGGAAAGCTTACTCTACAGAGGCTACTCTAATTGCAAGAAGGAAAGATACTGAAATGTAAAGTAAACCTAACAAACCCTACTTATGTTAGATTTTAGGCTTCTGTGGTAGTTCTTTGCAGTGGCATGATCCGGATTATCCACAGTTTTGTGTTCATTCTGTCGATGTCGAACACCACACAAAATCTTCCAGTCGAAGGCCATTGATGTAAACCTGTCAACGGAAGTGAGAAACTTGCCATTGAGGCATGCAAGCTTCAAAGCACTGAAAGGGTTGTTAGATTTTAGGCTTCTATGGTAGTTCTTTGCAGTGGCATGATCCAGATTATCCATAGTTTTGTGTTCATTCTGTTGACGTTTCAAACCCCAAAGGGGGTCCATGATCGGGACTAAATCAGATAGAATATGTTGAAAGCTTGATTGAGAGAATAGTCTTTTGAACTAAACATAAATAAACTTAGAACCCTAACTTATAAAGAAGCCGACAGTTATATGTGTATGGTTTCTTATTTATTTTCATTTATT
>APFE031703355.1:69407-86568 GCA_000404065.3 Pinus taeda | reverse complement strand
TTTTTTTTTAAACCTATGCACACTAACATTTCATACAAAAATGTAATAATTTAGTTTTGAATCTATACTCTTTACACCTTATCACTAATATTACAGAGACTCACAAATAATTTACATGAACTAACTAATAAAATCAATATTTTTAAAGAAATTCACTATACTAACTTGAAATCTATATATATTTATATATTTGTTCATTATATTCACACATGGGAATTGATGGCACCTCGCCACAAAGAAGGGCACATAAATAATTAATCAACGAAGCATAAAAATATAATTACAACCCCAACAATCTCAATCAGTACACTGCCACGAACCTAGAAAGGTATAAAAATGAATAGAAGGAGACCGATAACATAAGAGCAGCCTGGGGTAATTACAATTTATAGGGTTTTGAAAAGTTACATGATAAAATAGTTAGTAGACTTTTTTTCCTTTATTCTTTTCTTGGTATAGTGTTGCGAACATCGCGATTAAATCGTGATTGTTTTGCCAAAACAATTTAATCGCCGATTTTTTCGGTGATTTTTTTATTTGCGATCCGATCTTAAAAAATTGTGGACGACAGAAAAAGTGAGTTTAAAGGGTCGATTTTGGTTTTTTTTTTGTCATTTTTTCAGACAGTGAGCAAGTTTGAGAGCTGAGGAGGAGAAGAAGCCATCTACAAAGGCAGGAGAGGAGAAAAGTGAAGGAATTTAGCATCCCAAGCAAGAAAAATTCGAGTTTGGACCAAATTCCTTCAATAAAGCGTGGTTTCCAAGTATGGGCATCAAATTTGGCCATTTTTTTCTTGTTCTTGCTTAAATTTCTATAACCCATTGATTTTCAATGATTTTTGAGTGGATTTGATTGTGTTTTTTTTTTCATTTTTGTTACATAGAGTGGAAAGGGTTTATTTTGGTCAAAAATGCAAAAACTTAATTGTTAGATTTATAGGTTTAATTTCTTCTTGTGCCCTAGTTTTTTTGTATCATTTTTGCTTAGGTTTGAATGTGCATTTTTTCCATTACTGTTACATTGAGTTGAGTTTTTTTTGTTTTTGGTCAAAAATTCAATGTGTTGTATGTAAATTTTATTTTTATTTTTTTAACTTGCAATTCTTCTTGTGCCCTAGGTTCAACTTCAAACTTCATCTTACATTAAAACTCAAGAGTTCAACAAAGTTACAAACATGCCAAGGAAATTGGACCCTCTGTGGGAATTTGGTGAACCTGATGGAAGGTTTGACAAATCAAACTTGACTTGCAAGTTATGTGGGCATCATATGACAGGGGGGGTATACAGATTGGGGTATCACCTTGCACAAATCCATGGACATGAGGTACGGCCTTGCTCAAATACAAATTTGGATCATCTAAAGAGCCCTCAGATCATTGGAAGAAATAGAGCAAACCAAACTGTCCAACTCAGCTCTGAAGAGTCAACTAGTAGGGAGTAGAGTGTTAGGAGGTGAACATGAGAGTGGCGCTGATTCTTCTTTAGCATCAATATCTACAACCAACCCTGTGGCTGTCTTATCATTTTTTGTTCCTAGAACCACACCTAGTTCACAACCATTTATCTCTTCAATTATTAAAAAAAAGGGTAAAGAAGCTGACAAGTTGTTGGGCAAGTTTCTTCTTTGGAGTGATATTCCTTTCAGCATTGCAAGGAACAATCAATTTTTCCAGCCCACTGCTGATGTTATTGCAGTTGTTGGCCTAGGGTACAAGGTCCCTTCTTATGACGACTTTAGAGGGTGCATTCTTCAAAATGAAAAAGTTGACTGCACCAAGAGATTAGAGGAGTTTAGGGCATCATGGGCACACACAGGATGCACTATGTTAGATGGTTGGACCGATCAAAAAGGTAGAAGCCTTATAAACTTCCTGGTTAATTGTCCCAAGGGGACAATATTTATGAAATCTGTTGATGCATCTACACATATCAAAGATGCACGATTATTATGTGATTCGCTGAATGTGTTTATTCTGGAGGTGGGTCTAGAACGTGTTGTCCAAGTCATAATGGACAATGCTGCAAATTATGTTGTTACTGACAATATGCTTATGGAGAGGCATCCTACCTTATTTTGGACACCTTGTGCTGCACATTGCGTTGATTTGATGTTAGAGGACATAGGAAAAATTCCTTTTGTCAAAGATATTGTTGACTCATCAAAAAGCATTACAAAATTTGTATATAATCATACATCTATGTTTCATTTGATGAGAACATTCACCAACAACAAGGAGTTGGTGCACCTTGCCATTACAAGGTTTGCCACCAGTTTCATATCTCTTCAATCCCTCTTGAATTCTATGTGGAATCTGAAGAGAATGTTTCTTTCAGATGAGTGGCGTGCTTTGGCATTTATCCGCAAGCCAGAGGGAGAGGCCATATGCAGATTAGTTTCATACTAGGAAAGCTTCTAGGTGGGAGTGCAAGAGGTGTGCAGTGTTATTGAACCTTTGGTAAAGGTTCTTCGATCAGTTGATGGTGACAAACCCGCAATGGGCTACTTGTATGAGGCCATGGACGAGGCCAAAGAATCCATTTGAACCTACTATGATGATAAAGGAGATGAGGGGTTTCAGAAACAACTCCTATGGGAAGTGATTGATGAACGATGGAACAACACACTCCATCATCCCATTCATGCTGCAAGGATCTACCTGAACCCCACATTTGCTTACTCCTGTGGGTTCTTATTTGATGTTGAGGTCATGGATGGATTATTCACCTGTGTTTAGAGGATGGTACCATCTCCAGCAAAACGTGCAGAAATCTCTAAAGAAATGGAGATATATAAGATGGCAGGTGGCACATTTAGTTTTGACATGGCTGTGGTTGATAGGAAGACTAAAATCCCAAATATGTTTTAGTTTGTTTCAAATTTCATTGTCTCTTCAAGTTCATAACTTCATACTTTGCTTCAACTTTCAAATTTCATTTTTTTCATGTTTATCTTATTTGTAATTTTGTTGTAGATGCATGGTGGAGAAGCTATGGTGGCAGAGTACCTTATCTGCAAAGACTTGCCATTCGAGTGCTCAGCCAAACATGTAGCTCCTCAAGATGTGAGCGCAACTGGAGCGTATTTGAAAAAATACACACCAAGAAGCGCAACAAGTTAAAACTTAAAATATTTCAAATTTCTAATTAATTTTTTGAATTCATTAAATAATATTTTTTTATAATTATTATTTTATGACCCTTGTACAGGTTGGAGTGCTAGTAACTTAATGACATGGTCTATGTCTACTACAATCTTTGATTGTGGGTGAGGCAACTTGAGAGGACACCTGATGTGGAGGCCATCTCATTGGATGGGATTGACACCACTGCTGCATGGAGGGTTGAGGCTGAGAGGCCTCTCATGGAATCTGCTGCTGATTGGTTAGAGCAAGAGGTAGTGGAGGGGGTAGAGGAGGAGGAGGAGGGGGTGATACCACCTACCTAGGCTACCCTGGCCACTAGTAAAGGACGTGGTCTACCTACTGTAGCTCCTAGTTCTTCAGCTTCTAGAGCACAACAAAGTCCACTGCCAACTCCACCGCCATCTACATCTAGAGGGAAAGCTATTGCATTTTCTCGTAAGAGGGGCGGAGGAAATCAATAGTATTAGTTATTTGGTTCATTTCATTGTATATGACATTATGACTCATGATGTGAGATACATTATTATATTTTTTGTTGATATTTTGAGGCTGAGTTGGGACCCAGGACTTACTATTCAGGACATGGTTCACTGTTATGTGTGATGTAGCACCAGAAATAATATTACACATCTTATATATTAGTTCTTTTATCATATTTATGTGTCAATGCATTTATTTTATGTTGTAGATGCTTTATATATTAAAAAAATTGAAAAAAAATGAATATTTTTGTATTTGCTGAGTTTTTCCCTATTTTTAGCGATTTTTTCTTGATTTTTCCGATTTTTTCCCGTCGTCAATTGAATCCCAATCGCGATGTTCACAACATTGGTATAGAAGACATTTAATGACAAATTCATACTCAGCATTAATGGATAACAGACTTTATCAACAAGAACTCAGTATTATAAACAAGGTAGCGAGACTTCATAACAAGAAAACTTAATTACCTACACATCTTATTCACCTTTCTTTTTAAAATTCCTGGTCACAAAATTAATGCTACAACCCTAAACTTTAAGTGGTTAATTTCTTATCAATTTTATACATTCCCTCATTGATTTGAGAGATGATAGTATATAAACTTGAGGTGATTAAATTTTTATAACACTATTTTATATTTTGTTTTATTTTTATTTATGCAACTATTTTTAAACAATGTTGTCAAAAATACGATTTTATATGATTTTAAAACTACGAACGCACCAAAGTTTATATCAAGCCATCATTTTTAAAATTTATTCGATTCAAGATAATTCACAACGACAATGAAATCTTAGCAAATGACTTAGTATTACGTCACTAATAAATGACTACTTTGTTGATAGTGAAATGACTTTTTTTAAAGAACATTTTAAGGTCAGGCAAACAATCTACAAAATGCATGGAGAAAATATAAAACAATATTATTTAAATAAATATAAAAGAGAAAAATAATTTGGACCCTATCCATATTTAATATTTGCTAGGACAGAGAACATCACTAATAAGGATCTTAGGCTCGAATAAACCTCCCTACCCACGATAGGGAGGAAGACTTTCTGCTCCCATCCCCATACTTCAAATATGCAAGTTTGCGTCACTATTCCTACCAAAGACGTACAAATGCTATAGATAGCAGATAGGAGGCACCTCATATTTCAGTGTCGGCATTGCCTGTGGCGAAAACTGCTAGAAGAAAGAAAGAAAGAAATTATTTTAACGTCCATGAGGCCAAAGATAGCCTATGGGATAGATTGCTTCTTCATCTGCTTGATGCTCTCAGCGTCTCGAAAAACTCCTCGCTAAATAGATTATCCCAAGAGCTAGCTGCCAACATATCTGCATAACTTTCTCAGTTGTCTTTGAAGGCCTCACATTCTAAAATGAAATGTTTTTTTGTTTCCACTTTTCTGGAAGAACAAAAAATGCATACCCTTTACTCCCACACTTCCTTTGGCCTTTTCCAGCACCCTGTTTCACAACGGAGTTGATGAGAATTAGCCTTTAACTGAGCAATAAGAATTTTGGTTCTCCAAGAGATATTGGCCTCTATGTATGCTTTTGGTTGATGACTATGAATGGGATTAGACATTTCAATATAATAATTTTTCTTTCTTCCTAGCTCCTTATCCCAGGTATGCTTTTGGAACTTTTCCATAACAAAAGCTTTTATCTCTTTGTTGTTTATGGGACACACGTTCAAGCAAATACCCCATTTACTAAACCATTTGTTATTTTGTTGCATCCAAGTTTTTTTTCTCTTACACAATCTATCATTAAAGACAACCTTAGGCCATCTACCCTCTTCCATTTGCTCAATTTTTTTTAAATACCTTATGACTCACACCATAACAATTGCTTCAATACGAGCAGTCCCTGTTTCACTTAACAAGATAGCATAAGGAACTACACTTTTAAACTTATTATTAAGCAAACACTTCTGAATTTTCTCAATTTGTCTCCACTGCATGTCGGATGTACTGCTGGCCCATAGTTCACAACCATAGAGAATCATCAAAATCACTAGAAGCCCAAAAAGAGTTTAAATTTCACTATCATTTTAAATTTTGGATTGATATTTCAAAATTGAAAATATAAAAAAATTAAATTAAATTATTGATTTATTATACATTTTATAATAATAAAATTGTGTTTTATAACTCTTTCCAAATATGGCAGGTTAACTTTTGATTTTGATTTTGAAACAGGTAGCAAATCAGTCTTTGAATTTGAAAGAGATAACAGTTGGAACTTTTTTTTAAAGACCAAGTCGAAACATATAACAACAAAACTTAATTCCAAATAAAACGAGGTTGTCCAACTATGTCTACGTCACTCTAAAAATCCATATAAAACTATGCCGATTTCAAAATTTATTAATCTCCATGGCTACATTGTGTTCTATACGTTCCCTGTGGATCTGAAAAAAGGAAAAAAAACTCGCTTGCATATCACTTATTATTACCAGTTGTTATTGGCATACAGGGAACTAAAAAGGCGTCGAGAATATATAAAAAAATAAAAAAATAAATTAAATAGATATGGTAAATTCCTATAGTCGGTCAAGAGTTCTTAATATGAAAGAAATTGGCTATAACATTTTATAAAATTCATTTGTAATCGGTCAATATAATAAAACCTAATTACACAATTACCAGTGTCGTGTAATTATATAAAACTAAGCGACTTGCAAATGGCAGGAAACAGGGAACATAAGTAAAGTCATATATAATTCCATTGGATTGCACGCATAAAATATTATATGATGGCACAAAAGAAAATTAAACGAACTCGAGTCTGGTACCTCCGATGTTGTTATAATTGGAACAATTGGCTACAACTAGGCAGAGAACCATAGGTAAATCATATAATTTTTTTTATTATAAGTAAAAATTTAATGCCCTAAGCTATAGCTCCTTCCCAAATTTTGTAGGGCCAGTAAGGTCCCAAAGGGTTTGAAATGCCTCTGATATCGATCCCAGAATGTAGTACCCTGACTGCAATTTTAACCAGACAATATAAAGCCCTAATTGTGCATTTTTAACCAGACAATAGTTGGAATTTAAAAATGTAAATTTCATAAGAATACCTGGAATCAGTTGAAGGTGTTTTGCACTATGGTTGTTCCCGTTGCTGTAGTTACCAAACTGCCTTTACCTCCCAACCTATCTGGATGTACTTGTACAGTCCCAGATCCAGAAAACAAATCTTATGGCCCCCTTGCCCAAAATTCCAAGAATAATCAAGCTCAATATCTGTATGGTCCTAGATCCAGAAAACGAATCTTATGGCGCTGTGCCCAAAATTCCAAGAACAATCAAGCTCAATATCTGTAACTTTGTTAGAAATTCCCATCTTTCTGTAAAACTCCCCAAAATCTCATGTTTCCCCAAACAAACTCCACACCCCCTTCCCTTCCGTGCTCCCTTATGTTTCTGTATATAAACTCCTTGGCCGTCACTCCTTTTCTCTACCTATCAGCAAATGCGCCGCTCATTTACGCAGTAATCATATTCACTTTAAGGAATTGGTATATTGACAGGTGTGCTAGGTTTATCTTTAAAATTTAGAATTCATTTTTATATCAATATCTTTGGTCCATAGTATGTATTATAATTTGATTTAATTTATCAGTTGACAATTTATTAATATAGTTTATTATTTCTTTCATATATTCTGGGACATATAAATATATAACCCTATTAATATTTGACTTTAAATTTTACATGTATTCTTATAATCATATTTACTTTATACCTTAAATTTACATCTTTGAAGTTACTTAGGGTATTGCTTATTGATTATGACGCGTTGAGCAATATGTGTGGTGATGGGTAAGGGTGTAACTTCTATTTGAAGGAGTCATGATATTGAACATTTATAGTTAATTTATAATATATACTAGTGTAGTGCATGCAATACATGCATATGTAGCTATCATATGCATGCATCGTATGCATGTTAATATTCATGTGCTCCCTATATTAGAGGTGGGTCATTACACAACGGAGAGGAGTGAGCTGAAATTTTGGGGTTCTGGGTGGTCGGTATAATTTGCCAAAACTCTTTTTGGGTTTGTGGTTGAAAGCCCGAGATTAATTTGGCAGAAATTTCTGAGCACTTTTGGACGCTCAAACAGAGGTTTCTTTAGCCAGCAGTGGCAGAATTTCTTGGGTCAATGAAGTACATTGAGAAGAAGTCTTTCCTTTCTATCCAGACAACATTTTTCTCACTTGGGATTGTCTAGCTTGCCTTGGCAAGCCCCAGGTGCACACATTCCATGCATTGTACTCCCCTTTTGATAATAAAATGTCTCAGCTTGGCACAGTTCTGGTGCAATTTTATGGGAGTTCAATTGTTGTCTCAATTTTTCTATGCTGCATGTGTATTTTGCTTAATATCGCTATTAATTTTCCATTTGGAACATTACAGTCTCTGATATATTTTGATGATGGAAACTTGCTTCTAAATGTTATTGGGTTATTTTGTTGGATGATATTGTATTGGGCTCATTGTATCCTTTGCTAAACATTTTATGACAATCTAATGGAAGAATAATTTAAAAAGGTTTTCCCCCTAGTGGGGTTTTTCCCAGGTCTTTGAACAAACTTGGTGTCTCTTGTTGATGTGTTGATTGTCTCCTTTGTCATTGCATTTATTGTTCTATCTTCAATTACTATTGATGAATGGAAAGACTAATTGATATTTGAAAGATTGCTAATTGAAGTATTGAATTGGGCTAAAGTAATTGATACAACATAGAACAATCTGAAAATTTAACATGGTATCAGAGCTAAGGTGAAGGACAAGCCCAAAAGGACACAAGCATTGAAGCAATCATCTTTGGAAAGTTGAAAGAGTTGATCTAGCCAAAGTCAAGATAACTTCCTTCTTCAAGCAAAATGAGAAGTTGAGTGAATCATCCACTTTTGTTGCATGGAAAGTTAGGTTGGAAGTCAGAGCTAAGGTGAAGGACAAGCCCAAAAGGAGACAAACATTGAAGCAATCATCTTTGGAAAGTTGAAAGAGTTGATCTAGCCAAAGTCAAGATGACTTCTTTCTTCAAAGAAAATGAGAATTTGGGTGACTCATCCAATTTTGTTGCATGGAAAGTTAGGTTGGAAATCATAGCTGACAACAATAATGTTTTGGACTACATTCAAGGAAAGGTACCTGAGCCTCTAGAGAATGTTTCCGCTGCTGTCAAGAACAAGCACAAGAAAGGTGAGTTAAAAGAAAAGCAAATTATCATTGATGGTTTACGAGATAATTTACTTGCATATGTTGGAAACTTGAAAAGGTCTAAGGATATGTATGATAAGTTTGTTGGCATGTATGAAGTTAACAATTTGAATGAAATCATGTCTTTAAAAGATCAACACAAAGACATGAAGATGAACAAAGGAGAATCTGTGCAAAACTACATAATGAGGATATCTCATCTTAGACAGGGAATTTGTGCCTAATAGGGAATTGGTGATCGTGACTCTAAGAGGTCTCCCTCCTACTTGCGAAACCTTTTTTACTACTATAAGCAACAACAATGTCCTCCCATCATTTGATGAAATTGTCGAAAAGCTCACTCAAGAAGAATCAAGGATGATATCAAGAGGAAGGATTCAAAAGCATGAAGAAGGAGAGCTCGCTGCATTCATCACTCATGATAAAAAGAAGAAGAAAGGGAAAGGAGGTCCATCAAATTCAAGAAAGCCTCCTCCTCGAAATGCAAATAGAAGAAAGGAATACATGGACATTGAATGCTACAGTTGTCATAAGAAAGGCCATTATGCTCGAGATTGCCTCGAGAAGAAGAGACAATTGAAGGAATGACCGCAATGGAAGAGATGAAAGAAGAACAAGAGATGCTCCAAGTGATCATGAAGAAGATCGTCGTCAAAAGAAGTCAAGATTCTCCAGGTATGAAAGTAATTTTGCAAATCAATCTGAATATATTCTTATTTCTTCTCTTACTAGTTCATCTCCTCCAGATTCGTGGGATAGTTGGTTGGTTGATAGTGGGGCCACTCATCACTTCTCTGGTTATAAGGAAGTTCTCTCTAATTTGGTAGAGAGGGAGTCAAATTTGAAAATCATTCTTGGAGACAACTCAACTCACCTCGTTGAAAGGTTTTGGGTCCATCAAATTTCATTTGAATTCGAGAGAATCTATTTTGCTCCATGATGTAATGTATGTGCCAGGGTTAAAGAAGAATTTGGTGTCAATATCCGCGTTGGAAGACAAAGGGATGAGAGTTTCCTTAATCAAGGGAAAGGTTCTTACTGGGCCTATTGGATCACCTATGAGAGATGCATTCACATTGGGGTCAAGATATGAAGGACTCTACCGGGTTACTGGAAGACCACTTCTAGCATTGGTACACAATACTAATCAGCTAAGCGAGCTATGGCACCGAAGATTGGCCCATCTACATTATGACGCTCTTCCGAGATTGGAGAAATTGGTCTCAGGGATTCCCAAGGTTCAAGCTCAACATGATGGAGTATGTCCAGGTTGTGCCAGTGGAAAGAAGACAAGGGGACCATTCCCCTCTAGCGAGAACAAGACAAATGACATCCTCCATCTCATCCATTCCGAGATATGTGGTCCGATGCCCGTACATTCCATTGGTGACCATCTCTACTATTTCACCTTCATTGATGACTTCTCAAGAAAGACATGGATACACTATTTGAAGCACAACAATGAAACCTTCGAAATGTTAAAGGAGTTCAAAACTTTGATCAAAAATCAAAGAGGGAAGAAAATGAAAATATTCAAGTCCGACACTGGTGGAGAGTACACATCAAAAGAGTTCATTGATTTTTGCAAAAAGGAAGGTATCAAAAAAGAGACAATTGTGCCCTATACTTCTAAACAAAATGGAGTAGCTAAAAGAAAGAACAGAGTCATTATAGAAGTTGCCCGTTTCATGCTCCATGATCAAAAGTTGTCGAAGTTCATTTGGGGAGAAGCAACAAATGTCGACGTATATGTTCAAAATAGGGTACCTCATCAAGCATTGGATAACAAGAACCCCGAAGAAGCATTCACAAGTGTCAAGCCCGATGTTGGTCATCTCCGTATATTTGGATGCCCCATATACTTTCATGTGTCGAAGGACAAAAGGAACAAGTTGGAGGCCTCGGGAAGAAAAGGTAAGTTTGTTGGATATTGCGAAATTCTAAATCATTTAGAATATATATTCCTGGTCAAAGGAAGGTTGAAATTAGCAGGGATGTTACATTCGATCAAGATGTCGCCCTTGGTAAAACAAGGGACCATACTCTGCCTCCTCCTCCTGAAAAGAATGATGATAGGGATATTTTAGATGGTCCTTCCATACCCGAATCTGAGATAGATATTGTTGAGGGAACCCATGGATCCTTTAGATCCTACTCCATGTGATCCTCCCACTAGGAAGAGGCCACTTTGGCTTCGAGACACATTGCAAGATGATGAGAGATGACCTCTCGTTTGAAGATCATTTAGAGAAAGGAAGAATTGTAACAACCCATTTTCATATCCATCTAAGTTAAGTGATTTAATAATTAAATGGTATAAACTAATATAAGCTAAATAATAAAAGTTGTATAAGTAAATAATATAAGTTAAAATAATATAAATTAAATGCTGTAAATTAATATAAGTTAAATAATAAAAAGTAGTATAAGTAAATAATATAAGTTAAATACTATAAGTTAAAATACTATAAATTAAATGTTATAATTTAATATAAAGTTTTACAGTTGATTATGTACAAAGTTAAGGTTCATAAATAAATGGAAGCTTATATTAAAGTAATATCAGAAACATTCGGGTAACCCTTTTAAAAAAGATCTTTCAACCATAACTGAACCCTCTACGCAGTCGACAGCAGCCTCTGATCCATAAATATCTACGGAAATGCATGTGGGAGGTGTCGAGTGTTGGACCAGCGGTGGGGGGAAGGCTGGGAGGCGGTCACCAAACCCCTGGGTATAAAACCACTGAGAGGGCTAAGGAGAAGGGGGCAGAGAGAAGGAGAAAACGGAGAGGACAGAGGGAGACCGAAACAGGAACGGAAGCAGCTGAAATTGACCTGAGGTTCTGGGCACGGGGGCAGTAAGTGAAGCTTACTGAATTGGCTGGGAGGAATTGGTTTCCCGGTAATCGATTCAACTTCAGAGAACGAGAGCAGACAGCAATTTACTAGTCAGCAGTTCAGGTAAGTTTTCGTTGTTTCAAGATTTTGCATTTTCAGTTTTCGAATCATGAAATTTCAGTTTACAGTCTTTACACATGGTATCAGAGCTTCGTTCAAACCCTTCGGGACCTCACAGGCCCTACACATCCGAAAACAAAAAAAAAACCAGGGTTCTCGTTATCCCTGTGTTTCTGCAAGTTTCGTTCCTTATTAAACCACTTTCCTGTGGCTGGCTTAGTCTGATACGCTCGAAATTTCGTTGGATAAATTTTCTTGGTCAATCCACTGGTCAATCCACTAGGGAGACGCAATAAAGACATTGAACCAAGCTGTTAAATTTCCGGTCCGTGCCCGAAAGATGAAAATACACATACGCGGAGCTGAGGTTGAGGCTGTACCTGCTTCGACCAGTGAAGGTGAAGGTTTACGAACTCTTCATGATTTAAAATTCAGGCAAATATTCATGCGATATGCTTCGGCGGAGTGTTAAAACCACGGCTCGGGTGGCTCATGTTCATTCTTTTGCCTAGGTTCCTTATCACTCAGTATTTCTTGCGGTCAGAGAACAGAAACTCTAAAACATTTTTATTCTCATGGGAATTGGATTGATGTAAGGGTTTCAGTAGCTCTTTGAGCCGAGCAATAATGAGAGGCACGGATTCTCGAATCCGAGTGATATTCCGTGTAGCAAACACGTAGGTATCGGCATTCAGTTTAGGGAAGCGATGCGGGGATATTTTAAACGCTGCTCACGGCAATTGAAGAGAAGTCACTTTTATCGGACGAAATCGCAGTTGTGGTGGGCCGTTGTATAACCTGATATAAATTAAACCATAGTGCCAGCCCGAGATATGCCAGACCACGCTAGACAGTCAAACGCTATTACAGATATTATTAGAATCTCTACCGATCACCTTCAAAAGCAGTCACAATCTTTACATTTGTAGTGTTTATTGGTTTCTTCAAAGAAGTTAAGTTTAGGGTGTCGAAGATGACTGTAATTACATAAAAGAATCTCGATAAAAGTCTTTAGACTTATTTAAATTTCACATAACCTCTTTAACTATTTCATGGTAATGTATATATAATTGTTTTAAGTATTTAGCGGTAATGCATATATAATTGTTTTAGAGGTTAGCTTAAACTATATGTAATGTTTAGTGGTTTATTTTTAGAGTTGAATGGTTTGTTAAATAAGCGAGGTTAAGGTGTGACGAACATTATTCATTTTGTAAATATATTTAATGTTGTTTAAAAGTTTAAATGAGTGCCATGTTTTATTGGCCTGTGATAAAGTTATTCTAATTAAAGCTTTATTTAAATATAGCCAATCATATTCATTTTTAGAATTAACTAAGTTGTGATGCATTCAGTTGAATAATTCCACGCGTATGAGCCTGGGAAGTTCCGTTATAAATCCAATTCAGTTCACTTAGATACATGAATCCAATTAAATAATAATAAGCCCGAAGCCCGAACATTCACAGGCAGAGGTTGAGTGATCATGTGTGCCTCAACTGAGAGGATCAAGATTACGATACCGCTTAAAACAAAATTATGAGCTATCAAGAATTAAACCCACGAAGCTATAACCGTGTTTAAACCTGCTAAAACTGGTTAAATGACAGTTATATTCAACTGTTTACCTTTACAAATTGGAGAATAAGATCAAATTATGCTGTCAATTTACCAAACCAGCAAGTGGTCATTACAATCACCAATTCATTTGCATTGATTTACTTCACATTACTCAAGTGGATTCATTATTCTATGCATACCACGAGTCCACATGAAAATAGGATAAACATCCAGAGACAATTAATACAATTTTATAGCTAGAAATTCTCATAATCTCAATGACCTCTTGATGTACAGAAATTCCTCGGATTTGGACAATGCTTATGCATCGATTCCTACATGACTGGAGACCTTCATATAAATATATAGCATTCCCTAGTCAACTGTTGACTGATTGTCATCCTATCCATCTGATAGTATTCCTAGATATCACTATAATATTACTTGTTAGTATTCTTATCTGACAAACTATAGTTTGTGAGTAAGGTCTATGTGTTGCAATAAATGTCTTTCTTGGTGCAACTAAACGCCAACTTTGCATTACTTGCATCTTTGTTTCTGGCAACTGAAACTAAATCACTCTGTTAGTTAAAGTAAAAGACACAATTGTATGTTACTTTATTTGTACATCATATGCACTTACAGGTTTGCTACCAAAGATATTATAGTGTTCACACAAGGTTGCAATGACCAGAGATATGTCACAATTTTGAGATATGCTACCTATGTGGCTAATATGGTTCAACGCCAAAATTGGAGGGAGATAGGTTATGTTGTCTAGTTTGTTACAATTTCACAAGAAATATTGAACGCATGCTTGGTTTTACCTTAGGTTGAAATGTAGTACAGGTGCAGTCTTCTGTCAAACTTTTGCACAAAAGATATTACTTCTGGATAACAAACCTGATACGTGTTGTTTTGTTTTATGGTTTTATAGTATAAATACTTAAGCATTGGTTCTTGTTGGCATCTATGAAATCAAAACCTATAAACTAGGGGTTTCATATTCCAGTATATTTAGATACGTGCATTGTAAACATCTCCTACATTAAACATCAAACGCCACCTTGAGTAGCTTCTAGAGAGTTAGTGTTCCTGTAGTGTCCGGCATTATAGGGAAAGCTATCAACTCACCAATGGAAGCAAGGGTTAAAGCCAGATCTTCTTCAAAATTGGAAGAT
Source organism: Pinus taeda (assembly GCA_000404065.3). Taxonomy (NCBI): domain Eukaryota; kingdom Viridiplantae; phylum Streptophyta; class Pinopsida; order Pinales; family Pinaceae; genus Pinus; species Pinus taeda. The sequence goes on along the minus strand of APFE031703355.1, from coordinate 72,000 downwards.
GTGAAGTGGATTTTTCAAAACTAGACAAAATTCTGTCACTAAGTTGTATGTTGAAAAGTTAAATGGGATCCCAGATCATGACCCTCAATGGCTGTCATCAAGTTTCAGTATGAGGCCTGTATCGTTGTTTGCTGATAATGCCATTGTGTATTGTCATGTTTGCCAGCTATTGCATTCCCTTGCGTTTCAGTATTCTTTCTCCGGAATAGCAAAGATTACGTATTCATAGGTCCTCAAAATTTCATTGTGTTGTTTATCTTCACATAAGTAGAAACAAATACAAAATCATGCCTCATAATCCGTAGGCAGGCAGATGGAGACTGGAGTGCTGGAACATGAGTCTATGGCTAATCGGGGAAGTTTTATTCCCGATTCACAGGACTTCCACCCACCCAAGTTACATACTCCTAATCTTGAGGAGCTTTATTTGACCACTCCTATAAACTTAAAAAATAAAAAAAATAAAAAATAAAAATAAAAATAAAATAAAATAATCATTTTATAAAGCTTATACAAAATTGCAAATCCCCAAGCTGTCTGAAGTAAAGCCTGATTGTAGATTTTATATGCGAAACCCTCTCAGTGTTGCAACCCCCCCTCTGCATATTAACAGGGATGTTTAGGATCTATACTCTTCTGCATTATTCATTTTAGGATAGAATACCCTGCATAGGACAAGGAGGTCGCGAGACCATCCTCCTTGACCTCGGTACCAGTAAGATCCGCCTAGCGGGTAAAAATAGCAAAACTATACCCGTTTCTAAATGTAATATCGCAAAATAAAGTTACGTGTTAAAATTCGGTTGTCTACCTCATAATTTTGATAAAATTTTATTATGTGTTCAGGAACCATTACAATGATGAAGACGTATGAGCGACGACGACGTGATCGGGCAGCATCACCACCTGTAAAGCCGCCGCCGTCGCCATCATCATCCCCAGTGTCACCACCGAGACCTTTATCAACGTCAATCGCCCCAGCACCAAAGTTAACTGTAATAATGAACTCCTTGGAAGCCTTATTAGAAACATTAAAAGAAACCACTAAGGCTAAAACCAAGGAGGAATCTCATCATTTGGCTACCAGTTCAGCAGAACCGAAGAATTTTGTGCCCAGAATATCGAAAGAGGACATCTCTCGGGAGCTTCAAAAAATCAGACTCCCGGAATTCTCAGGAGGCCGAGCAGGTGAACGAGCTGAAGCGTGGTTCGAAGGAATGAACAGATGTTTTGGGTTAAAAGAATATTCGTCTTCGGCAAAGACAAAAATTGCCGTGTTTCAACTCAGGGAAAGTGCCTTGATTTGGTGGGGAAATCTGCAAAAACAGCTACACCTTACATCAGATAGTGTCCCTTGGGAACTGTTTGAGGAAAGGTTTCGCGCAAAGTATTTACCTCCGTACTTTCAGCAACAGCAAGCAAGAGCCTTTCATACGTTAGTTCAGGGAAGTAAAACGGTGGAAGAGTACGAGATAAGGTTCATGGAACTGGTAAAATACATTCATTACTTAGACTCAGATGAATGCCAGGTTGAACGATTCATTTTTGGGTTAAACCCTCGCATCCGAGCCTTGGTAAGCATGTGGAAACCATCATCCGTAGCCGAGGCGGTTGAATGTGGCCGATATGCAGAAGAGCACCTAGGTATCAAAAGGGATATGGGGCCAGTCGGGCCTGTCCAAACTGGATTTCCAGGAAAGACTCCACAGAACTTCTTTAGGGGGGGTAGCTCAAGGCCACCGTACAGTAACAGGTTTGCCCCGAGAAATATAGGGGCGGGAGCTCCCATGGCAATAAACACTATAGCCGCAGGATCATCAAACACCAGTCCCTGGGCATCTCAAAGGACCGCTTGTGGAGGGAGAAATTCGAGAGGAACCAATGCGAGAGGACGAAGCTCGTTCTCTAGAAATTCACGCCCTAACTCAAGAGGATCAGCGCCAATTAATTGTTGGGGATGTGGGGGACCGCACTTTCAACGGGACTGCCCCAGAGGTTCGTCAAATATATTGCATAGGGATGGCAAGGAACCAAATTCAGACAACCATGGTAACCATAGAATTCATGCAGTGGTCGACCGTGACCAAGCAGCACATCAATCCACGGTAGTGGAATCTTCAGGTACTATTAATGGTATAAAACTCAAAATCTTATTTGATACTGGTGCCACAGATAGTTTCATTTCTTCATATGCATTAAACAAATGTGGGCTGGCAGCTCGTAGACAAAATGATTTCCATCAAGTGGAAATGGCCTCAGGAGAACTCCAAACCGTAGACTTGAGTGTGGATCAATGCGGAATTGATCTGGGGGTCTGTTCGACTAAACTGAAAGTTTATGTCACGGCATTAGGGACATATGATCTTATCATAGGTATGGATTGGCTAGAAGCTCACCGAGCTTGGGTAGACTGTTATGGGAAAAGGATTCTAGGCATAAATGATGAGGGAGAAGCCATCCAAATTTAGGGAATCAAGAGGGAGGTCTCTTTACGCTACATTTCAGTAATGCAGATGAAGTGTTGCTTAAGGAAAGGCTGCCAGGCTTATGTAATTCGAGAAGTAAGCCAAGAAAAAGGGCCATCCCTAGGACA
>APFE031703355.1:43325-68345 GCA_000404065.3 Pinus taeda | reverse complement strand
AAACTATCGAAGTGTTCATTCTTTCAGGAAAGGATTCATTATTTGGGGCACATCATTTCAGGTGAAGGGATTTCGGTAGACCCTGAGAAAGTAAAAGCGATCATGGATTGGCCAATACCGAGAAATGCGCATGAGATTCGAAGCTTTATGGGTTTGGCCGGGTATTACCGGAGATTTGTTGAGGGGTTCTCCAAAATTGCAAAGCCAATTACAACTCTTCAGCGGAAAGGTATTAGGTATGAATGGATCGAGGAATGCAGCAAGGCATTCTCCGAACTCAAAAAATTACTCACCAGTGCGCCAATTCTAAGAGTCCCGGACATGGACAAAGATTTTACAGTATGCACTGATGCATCCAAGCAGGGACTGGGTGCAGTATTGATGCAGGATAGAGGAGTAATAGCAGATGCTTCCAGGAAGTTAAAACCTCATGAAGAACTCTACGCTACCCACGATTTAGAATTAGTTGTTGTAGTATTAGCTTTAAAGATTTGGAGACACTATCTGGTGGGACGAAGTTTTACACTTAAAAGCGACCATCAAAGACTACAATATTTGTTCACCCAAAGAGACTTAAATGCAAGGCAACGGCGATGGAGTGAATTTTTAAGTGAATATGACTTCGGGATATCATACATTAAAGGAAAAGAAAATGTCGTGGCAGATGCTTTAAGCAGAAGACCTCGGATATTTTCTCTCATACCCATTAAAGTAGACTTAACACAGCGAGTACTGGAACAACTTATAAAAGACAGCTGGTATTTAAAAGTAAGAGCAAGTCTGGAAGGTAACAGGGTAAAAGAATCTAAATTTGAGGGATATGTACTAGAACACGATGGGATCTTACGATTCCATGGGAGGATGTATATTCCTGATGATAAAGATATTTGGGATACCATTCTCAGGGAAGCCCACAGGGCAGTTTACTGTGCTCATCCTGGAGTAGGTAAAATGTATGCGAACACTAAGAAGCTCCTCTTTTGGTTAGGTATGAAGCGCGATATCACTCAATTTGTTGCAAAATGTCTAGAATGTCAGCAAGTAAAGGCTGATCATTGTCACCCAGCGGGCCTCTTACAACCCCACAACATTCCTATGTCTAAATGGGAGACCATTTCTATGGACTTTATCACTGGACTACCTCTTACTTCTCAAAGACACAATGCCATCTTGGTAGTGGTGGATAAATTAACAAAAAGCGCCCATTTCATTCCCGTAAGAGACACTTATGATGTTGCGGATGTAGCTCGAGTATTCATAAATGAAATTATCAGATTTCATGGAGTACCTAAAAAGATTATATCCGATAGAGATTCTCGATTCACTTCGAGGTTCTGGACTTGCATGCAAACAGCCTTAGGTACTCAGTTGAATTTAAGCACTGCTTACCATCCTGAGACTGACGGGCAGATTGAAAGGGTAAATCAAGTACTTGAAGACATGTTGCGAATGTATGTAATGGATCAACAATCACACTGGGAAAAGTATTTACCCTTAGTGGAATTCGCATACAACAACAGTTACCACAGCTTGATTGGGATGTCTCCATTTGAAGCTTTATACGGCCGACCTTGCAGAACACCGTTAAGTTGGGACCGGTTAGAAGATCGAGTAATCATAGGACCTGAATTAATCCATGAAATGGAAGCGCAGGTAAGGCAAATTAGGCAGCGATTAAAGGAAGCTCCGGATAGACAGAAGAGTTATGCTGACGCTCACAAAACTGATAGGAGGTATGAAGTAGGGGATTAGGTTTTTATCCGCATCAAGCCAAATAAAAGTACTATTCGATTCGGAAAAGGGACAAAGTTATCGCCCAGATTTATTGGGCCATTTAAAGTCGTGGAAAGAGTGGGACCTGTTGCCTATCGTCTTGCCCTGCCACCTCACCTGCATAAAATTCATAATGTATTTCATGTTTCTGTATTAAGACATTATATAGCTGATCTATCTCATAACCTTCAATGGAAGGAATTGCAGGTATCGGACGAGGGAGTAATATCGGTCGAACCTTTACGTATTCTGGAACGTAGGGTTCGACAGCTCAGGAACCGCCTGGTGGACCAAGTTAAGGTCCAATGGGACAAGTATAGTCTTGGATCCGCAACTTGGGAAAATACAGAGGACATATGTCAAAGATACCCTAGGCTATGTCAATTTTGAAGGATTTTAAACTATGTTTTGTGTATACTTTACTTCATTGCAATCAGAGAACCAGAACCATTTGAATGATTATGTTTAAACATAAGATTGTATGACATAATTTATGTTTAAATTTCTGCTGGTACATGGATACCAAAACGATATATGTGGTTCATTTTCTTAAATTATAGTTGCCAAAGGAATGTTAAGCTAGTTAAAGGGTTTTGCTTCTAAAGGAAATTAGATGTTGTAACTTGTTTTATTTTTGCATGTCAAAAATGATCAATAGAACTCGGGAAATAACTACATTTTTAGATAGAATTCAAAGGACATGCATAGAAAATGGTAAAATATGTTATACTAAATAATACATGGGTTGTTTGAATATGCTAATGCACATTTTCCGAATGCATGAGTGAGTGTATAATTGCAGGTAAAGTAAAGCTGAATCGATTACTGGGAAATCACGTGATGACAGAACCTCAGGACAATTAAAGCTTCAAGTAATTCTATGATAGGGTGTTCACCCTAAGTTCTACTGGGAGGGTTGGAGGTGTTGCCCACCGTCTATCCTCCAACCCTGGGGTCATGGGAGGACTGTACGAGTCACGCTCCCCTAGACGTGTGATGATGACTGTCGGATGCCTACTGGGAATCAGGTCGGTACAACCAACGTTGTCGCCTTAGGGTTTATGCATGGTTGAGTCAGTGAAACTGACGTCATGGCATACTCCAGTAGAGGACGGATAGGATGGGAGTGGAAGAGATTAGGAAGGATAGGTTGATTTTAGAATAGCTTGGGAACTTGGAAGGAGCCGAAATTGTCTATAAAAACCCTAAGCCTAAACTCTAACTTCGGGACGAAGTTTTCCGAAGGGGGAGTGTATGTAACAACCCATTTTCATATCCATCTAAGTTAAGTGATTTAATAATTAAATGGTATAAACTAATATAAGCTAAATAATACAAGTTGTATAAGTAAATAATATAAGTTAAAATAATATAAATTAAATGCTGTAAATTAATATAAGTTAAATAATAAAAAGTAGTATAAGTAAATAATATAAGTTAAATACTATAAGTTAACATACTATATAAATTAAATGCTATAATTTAATATAAAGTTTTACACTTGATTATGTACAAAGTTAAGGTTCATAAATAAATGGAAGCTTATATTAAAGTAATATCAGAAACATTCGGGTAACCCTTTTAAAAAAGATCTTTCAACCATAACTGAACCCTCTGCGCAGTCGACAGCAGCCTCTGATCGATAAATATCTACGGAAATGCATGTGGGAGGTGTCGAGTGTTGGACCAGCGGTGGGGGGAAGGCTGGGAGGCGGTCACCAAACCCCTGGGTATAAAACCACTGAGAGGGCCAAGGAGAAGGGGGCAGAGAGAAGGAGAAAACGGAGAGGACAGAGGGAGACCGAAACAGGAATGGAAGCAGCTGAAATTGACCTGAGGTTCTGGGCACGGGGGCAGTAAGTGAAGCTTACTGAATTGGCTGGGAGGAATTGGTTTCCCGGTAATCGATTCAACTTCAGAGAACGAGAGCAGACAGCAATTTACCAGTCAGCAGTTCAGGTAAGTTTTCGTTGTTTCAAGATTTTGCATTTTCAGTTTTCGAATCATGAAATTTCATTTTACAGTCTTTACAAGAATCCATGCAGGTATTTGGGATATGTTGCTGCCATGAGCACTATGATTCAAGTCAAACCTCCCACATTCAAAGAAACTGAGAAGGAACAAGTTTGGAAAGATGTTATGGCCGAAGTGTTGAAGAAAGTGTAACTAGGTTCGGTCTTCATGACACTGTAATTATGATTTATAAGAAAATGAATTTATTATGCCTTGTTGTATGGGTTTCATGAGCAAGAGGTTTATTTATTAGCAGCTCCCATTGAGAGCCGTAGGATAAGTCAAAGAGTCAATGTCATGTATTAAGAAGCTCTTCTTGAGCATGAGAAAAATATGAGTCTATAGAAATGACAAGTAGCCCTCCAAGACAAGCACAAGAAGAAGTCTACAAGCTAAACGATGAAAACAATCATGTCAGCCTGAATACATATATAACTATCAAGTCGGCTCATAAAGAGAGACACACCGATTAAGTGGACATGTCGGCGTATTTATGGAGACATAATAACTATAAATAGGCGTGTAAAGTTCAGAATTACAGTCATACATTTTCCGATGGCTCTGAAACTTTGGTCAAGTATAGTACCTCTGAAATCACGGTCATAATTACAGTGACATGTTCGGACACCTCTCTGAAGTCTCGGTCAAGTTTAGGGTTACAAGAATTTTGGATGAAGGAGTTGTACAGTACCTCGGTTAGGAGAAGGAATCTATGGTTTTCAGATGAGTATGACAGGAATATACAGTTCTACACAGTCTCGACATAATCATGATAAGAAGTCAGTAATCCTATAGTAATACATTCTCGACATAGCCGTGACAAGTAAGATCTCAGTGAATACAAGACTTCGGTGCAATCATGATAAACACAATCACACTATCGGTCAAGGTGCAGACATGATACTATCATGGTTATGATCTCGGTGAAGGCTATGATGAGACAACATTGATCTCGATGGATCAAAAGGCAACTCTCTAACATAGATCTCAACACAGAGATCTAGTTGATGAAGACCTCGGTGAAGGGACAACAAAGATGTTACAGTAGTAATGAAGTGGTGCAGTAATGGTGCAACAATGATGATGAGCTCAACATTGACAAAGAAAGAGGATTTGGTGTCTTGGTCTTGGAGTGGCCCAATAGGTCAAGGGTCATGGTCTTGGTATTCGTCAATTGGAATCTCTATAAGAAGAATTTTGTGCGGGTTTTCCTCTCCAAGAGGGAGAGGTTTTGGCCCTGGCAGAATGCCAACTTCTTGTGTTCTTGTCTCTTTGTTTTGGTAGATATTTGATGAACTAAAGAAGACACTCTAATAATAATACGTGAAGATTGGTATAAGAAGAAAAATTGAAAACACCTCACAAATAGTTATCATGCCAAGAAGAATCACATTAACTACATTTGCCCTAGATTCTTCAACACGAAGAATATGAATCGATTATGAAGAATCACATATGGGATATTGTGTCGAGACCAAAAGGGAAATCTGTGGTGACTTCAAAGTGGCTATTCAAGATCAAGCATGGAATTAATGGTAGCATTGAGAAATACAAGGCAAGGTTCGTGGCTTGAGGATTCTCACATAAAGAGGGAGAAGGTTATGATGATATATTTGCACTTGTGGCTCAGTATACAACCATTCGTTCGATAGTTGTCCTTGCTACAAGTCAAGGATGGAACCTTCATCAGACGGACATGAAGACTACATTCCTTCATCGTATGTTACAAGAAGAAGTGTACGTTGAGCAGCCACAAGGATTTTAAGTAGAGGATCGAAAGACACATGTTTGTAGGTTGAAGAAGGCATTGTATGGTTTGAAGCAAGCCCCTAGAGCATGGTACGCCTCCATTGACAGTTATTTGGTGAAGCTAGGATTCACAAGAAGAAATGTCGATCCCAACCTCTACTTCAAGGTAGTCCAAGGTATGCTGTTGATTTTGGTTTTACATGTTGATAATCTATTCTTGATAGGCAGTGAACCCCTTACGATCGAGTGTAAGAGACAGCTAGCCTCTGAATTCGAGATGGACCTTGGACTCATGCACTACTTTATAGGCCTTGAGGTGTGGCAAAGGCCTAGAGACACTTTCCTTTCACAAGGAAAATATGTTGTGAAGTTGCTAGAAATATTTGGAATGACAAAATGCAAGTCTGTTAAAATTGGAAACTAGGGCCAAACTCCATGTGGGTCATCTTATTTATGACAACTGATATTTTTCTTGGATTCCTCTTATCAAGAGGTGTAGGATTGATCTAACAATCATCCGATTCTGCCATGTATTTATGGAGATATGAATTTATTTGTATTTCTTGACAATTTGTCAAGGTCAGCCAACAAGATAAATTGTGTGGCACACCCCCATCTAAACTCAACGTTGCATATAAAAGGAGACATTGTGTCTCATTTCACCATCACTCATCTCATCATCTTCTCTCTGATTGGGCAAGCGTAGGAGCAGCCGATCTCTCACACATGCAAAGAAGAGGATGGATTTCTTTTTTAGAGCAAACGTTGACAGCGTTGACTAACCATTGATCGAGCTGCAGGGTTGCTGACCATTGGCTGAGCTGCTAGGTTATGCATTGACCTTGAGTTGACCAGATCTTGACTGTGGATTTCTGTTTTGGGTATAACATTGACCAGCATTGACCAAACATTGACCAGCGTTGACTTGTTAGGGCTGACCACAGGTTGTGACTTTCGTTCACTATTATTTGACTGCTGATCAATGGTTCTTTTGGGCTGCATACACTTCATGTTGGAGGTCAAGTTCTCCTAGGATGTCTTAAGGCCATTGGTGAGTTGTTTGATTAGCTTTGACCTTGCTGATTTGAATTATATTGTTGTTGTTGTAAATCATTGATTTGTGATATTGTATATCTCTCTCTCTGCTGAATTATTGAAGAATATAGAAGAATTGATCAAAGGGTTTCCCCACATTGGTATTTGTCCATGTCTAGCCACCACATCTTGTGTCTCTTGTCTTGGCTTGTCTTCTGTCGATTTCATTTATGTTCTATCAACATTTTACCTGTATGTTAATGTGATTGCTATACTGAGAATTGACATTGGGCTAATAAGAATAATTGAAGTAAATTGCTCTAAGCATAGAACATACCATAATTTAACATGGTATCGGAGTTGAGGTGAAGACAAAGCCCAAGCAAGAGCAAGAGCAAGAGCAATCACCAAGGACAGTTGAAAAAAGTCAAAAAGGCTTCATGGGTTCCTCATCACACTTCCCCGTCGAAGACAAGCTCCGTGAGAAGTCTGACTATCACAGATGGAAGATGTCCCTTGATCTGACATTGGAAGAGCAAGAAGTGTTGGACTATGTGAGGGGCAGAATCTCGAAGCCTCCATCAAATGCATTGGTTGCTACAAAGAACAAGTACACTAAGGGTGAAGTCAAAGCGAAGAAGATCATACGAGACTCAATTGACAAATGTTTGGTGGCCTACATTTCCAAGTTGAATACCTCCAAGGAGATCTATGGTAGACTGGTAAGCTTGTTTAAAGTTAGTGATGCAAATCAAGTTTTGTTCCTCAAAAATAAGTTGAAGGATATTAAGAAGGGCAAGGACAAAGATATCCAATCCTACTTCTTAAGGATCACTGAGATCAAGAATGATCTCCTATCGATTGGAGAAGTCATTGCTGACAGGGAACTGACTATCACTACTCTTGGAGGGCTCCCATCCGAATGGTATGTATTTAGAACCACTCTTCTCAACAATGATCGAATTCTGGGATTTGAGGAATTGATGGCGAGATGCATTCAAGAAGAGACAAGGATGGTAGAGCAAGAAATGCCTTCAAGCAAAGGCAACCCTACTGTTTTCTCCTCTCAAGCTAAAAGGAGAAATAATTTTGGGTCTAAATTCAAAGAAAGGTCGGATCGAAGGGTGGAAGGAAGGGAAGATGCTTCGCTTGCAATAAATTTGGCCACTATGTGAGGGAGTGTCCAAATAGAAAGGACTCATCACATGACAATGATCAAAATCACTTCAGGGGCAATTCTAACCACAACAAAATAAATGGCAGGTTCAATGGCAAAGGAAAGAGGAATGCGGGAAATCAAGGAAGTGGTTAACCCTCCAAGAAAGCAAGGAACTCTAGGCATGAATCAAATGTTGTTAACAATAAGCAAGATGAATATTATCAGATATTGGGGCTCTCCACTACCTCTCCTTCGGACTCGTTGGGCAATTGGCTTATCGATAGTGGTGCCACAAGACACTTCACTAGTTACAAGGAAGCTCTCTCTAATCTGATAGAGAAGGAGACAAACTTGGAGATTATTCTTGGAGACAATTCCACCTATCCCGAAAAGGGTGTAGGCAATGTTACTCTTCAATTAAATCAAGGTAACACAATTCATTTGCAAGAAGTCTTATATGTACCTGATCTCAAGAAGAACCTGGTGTCCATTTCGACAATGGAAGACAAAGGCTACAAGGTAGCATTCATTGATGGCAAGGTACGTGAGAGGAAAAATAATTTCAAAGATGCTTTTACTCTTGGGTTCCAGATTGACTCTTTATATCAAGTTGGAGGAAGTCCGTTGGGAGTCATGTCTTGCGACACATCTCTTCAGTCTAAACCATGGCACCGGAGGTTTTCCCACCTTCATTATAAGGCTCTACCCGATGTAAGACAAATAGTGACAGGGATGCCCGAGTTCAAAGTAGAGTGTGAAGGTGTATGCCTGGGATGTGACAAAGGAAAGCTCAAAAGGGGACCATTCCGCTCAAGCCATAGCAAGACCTCCAACATTTTGCAGTTGGTTCAGTCCGACATATCTGGTATGATGTTCATGAACTCTTTGGGAGGATATCTATATTATCTCACTTTTACAGATGATTATTCTCGCAAGACTTGGGTATACTTCTTGAAAAAGAAGGATGAAATGTTCACCTGGTTCCGTCACTTCAAAGCCTTGATCGAGAATCAAACTAAGAAGAGAATCAAGATTTTAAGAACTAATAATGGGACCGAGTATGAATCCAATGAGTTCCATGACTTTTGCAAAGACGCTAACATTAAGAGGGAAACCACAACACCATACACTCCTTGGCAAAATGGTGTGGCTAAAAGGAAGAACTTTACGATTATGGAAGTTGTTCGTTCCATGCTCCATGATCAAAGACTTCCGAAGTTTCTATGGGCCGAAGCTGCGAATACCGCCGTATATGTTCAAAGCGATGTCCTCAAAAGCATTGGATTCCAAGACTCCTGAAGAAATGTTCAATGGTAAGAAACTTGATGTCTCTCATTTTAGAATTTTTGGAAGTCCCATATATTTTCATGTGCTGAAAGAGAAAAGAAGCAAATTGAGTGCATCTGAAAAGAAGGGAATCTTTGTGGGCTATAGCGAAAATTCTAAGGGCTATCGAATCTATGTGGTTGGTCAAAGGGAATTCGAGATAAGTCGTGATGTCACCTTTGACGAAGATATGGCTCTTAGCAAGGTTGACAATCTTCCTATTCTAAGGAAAACTAAAGAAGCTGACACCAAGAAGCCAGATGAGAAGGAAAATGAGACGATGCCTGATGTGGAAGAACCTATGGATCCTACTGATCCCCTTCCGCAAGAGCCTTCCTCTTCTAGGAATAGGCCCTCATGGCTTAGGGGGACACTTGATGATGTTGAAGGACATATTGCACCCAGAGGGACTTTCCGTGAAAATACGAAGCCGACTAGGTACTAGGGATACTTGACCATTATGAGCACCATCATTCAAATTGAGCCTTCATCGTTCGAAGAAGCCGTGAAGTATCAAGTATGGAAGGATGTTATGAATGAGGAATACGAGTCCATCATGAAGAATTATGTCTGGGATGTGGTTCCCAGACCCCAAGACAAAACAGTTATCACCTCGAAGTGGCTTTACAAAATAAAGCATGGAGCTGATGGGAGTGCTGAAAAATATAAGGCTTGCTTTGTTTCTCGAGGCTTCTCTCAAAAGGAAGGTGTAGATTATGATGAAATATTTGCACCTGTTGTGTGATACACCACCATCCGCTTGATCATGGCCCTTGCTGCTTCGCAAGGATGGAACCTACATCAGATGGATGTCAAGACCGCGTTCTTGCATGGTTCAATTAAAGAGGAAGTCTATGTTGAACAACCCAAGGGGTTTGAGATTCATAATCAGGAATCTCACGTATGCAAGTTGAAGAAATCTCTCTATGGGCTGAAGCAAGCACCCCGAGCTTGTTATGAGAGGATCAATAGCTATTTGATGAAGTTGGGATTCACTAGGAGTGAAGCCGATCCGAACCTTTACTTTAAGGTTGAAGTTGATAAGCCTCTCATACTGGTGTTGTATGTTGACGACCTCTTCTAATAGGTGCATACCCTCTCATTCACAAATGTAAGACGGATTTGGCTTCCGAATTTGAGATGAAGGACCTAGGACTGATGCACTATTTCCTAGGGTTGGAGGTCTAGCAAAAGCCAAGAGAAATTTTCCTATCTCAAGGAAAATAAGTGGTGAAGATACTGGAGAGATTTGGTATGGTGGACTGCAAACCCATCACTAACCCGATGGAGCTTAACTTTAAGAAGCTATGCGGTAGTGCTGCCGGACCTGTTTTGGGAAATGCTTCTGAGTATCGTCAACTCATAGAAGCATTGGTGTTCTTGGTGAACTCCCGTCCAGATATATGTTTTGCAGTCAATACGTTGAGCCAATATATGGTTGAGCCTCCCCACTCACATTGGGTTCGTGCCAAGAATTTTCTGAGATATCTTCGGGAAACAATCACTCATGGATAGAGATACATTGTCGAAGTTGTGAGGTTGCATGGCTATTTCGATGCTAATTGGGCAGGCAGTGTGATGGACCGAAGGCGCACTTTCAGGTGTTGTTTCTCTTTGGGTTCTGCTTCGATTTCCTAGATGAGCAGGAAGCAGAAGTTAGTGGCGTTGAGCACCGCTGAGGCCAAATACATTGCTGCGAGTATGGCCTCCTGTGAAGCTATCTAGTTGGGGAAGCTCTTTAGTGAGTTGTTTGGTCATACGCTGGATACTATCATGATCCTATGTGACAACTAGAGTGGGATTCGTTTATCCAAGAATCCTGTATTTCATGATTGCTCCAAACACATCGATATCAAGTACCACTTTATCCGAGATATGGTGCAACGAGGAGTAATAAGGCTCCATCATATTGGGACAGATGAGCAGGTCACCGACATTCTAACGAAGCCCCTGGGAAAGGTCAAATTCTTGACTTTTCGAGAACGACTAGGAGCCGTTGAGAGAACCTCTTATGAGGGTCCTGTATGATGCATACATTGAGCTCTAGAAGCTCCAGGGGGCTTGGGGTACTTCTTGGAGTGATGAGCGGCCATAGGGTGACTCACCCTCCCCTAGTGGTGCGTTGTGTACAGGGTGAATGGTTTACCCTTCCCTTGTGATACCCTGTGGCAACATGTAGGCAGGATGAGTAGTTTATCCTTCTCCTGTCAAGACATCCTACCCATGCAGTTTGGGACTCATGGGAAGTACCTCTCATCTGGCCAATGAGTAGGGAATGAGGATAGGGACCATAGTAGTACCTATGGACGCATCATGTATCTACTGTACTCCCTAATGCTAGGATGACATTGACTTGGGATCAATTTGAACTGACTTCAGGTCAGTAAGAGTGATATAACTCACTCTCTTTTGGAACTGAATTCAGGTCAGTAAGACTGGTATGAGACACTCTCTTTATTTGGAACGGATTTTGGATCAATAAGAGTAGTATGACACACTCCCTTCATTGGGACTGACTTCGGGTCAATAAGAGTGCTATTAGGCACTCCCTTTTATCTGGGACTGACTTCGGGTCAGTAGAGGAGGGTATGATACATTCTCGATCATTTCTTCTTCTTCATAGTTCAACAGAGCAAAGCAGTGCAGGGCAATGCATTTGATGGCAGAGATGGCACTGACAAACAAATGGATTAGAAAATGGAGTTCTCCCTAGTCAAGAGGGAGTTTTAAAATCGGCAACTAGGGCCAAACTCCATGTGGGTCATCTTATTTATGGCAACTAATATTTTTCTTGGATTCCTCTCGTCGAGAGGTGTAGGATTGATCTAACGATCATTTCATTTTGACATGTAATTATGGGGATATGAATTTATTTGTATTTCTTGACAATTTGTCAAGGTAGGCCAACAAGTTAAATTGTGTGGCACACCCCAGCTAAACCTCAACATTGCATATAAAAGAAGGAGACATTGTGTCTCATTTCACCATCACTCATCTCATCATCTTCTCTCTTTGAATCTGATTAGGCAAGCGTAGGAGAAGCTGATATCTCACATGTGCAAAGAAGAGGACGGATTTCTGTTTTAGGGAAAACGTTGACTGCGTTCATTGACTGTTGACCTACCTGTAGGACTACTGACCATTAACCGAGCTTTTAGGTAATGCGTTGACCTTGCATTGACCAAATCTTGACTGCGGATTTCTGTTTTGGGTATAACGTTGATCAGCGTTGACCAGCGTTCACTAGTTAGGGCTGACCGCACGCTGTGACTTTCATTGATTGTTATTTGACTATTGACTGAGGGTTGTTTTGAGCTGCATACGCTTGCTATTGGAGGTCGAGTTCTCCTAGGATGTCTTAAGGTCATTGGTGAGCTGTTTGACTAGCTTTGACCTTGTTGATTTGGATTATACTGCTATTGTTGTAAATCATTGATTTGTGATATTGTACTATCTCTCTCTACTGAATTATTGAAGAATATAGAAGAATTGATCAAAGGGTTTCACCGCATTGGTGTTTGTCCCTATCTAGCTGCCACATCTTATGTCTCTTGTCTTGGCTTGTCTTCTGTCGATTTCATTTATGTTCTATCAGCATTTTACTTGTATGTTAATGTGATTGCTATATTGAGAATTGACATTGGGCTAATAAGAAGAATTGAAGTAAATTGCATTAAGCAAAGAACATACCATAATTTAACAAAGTCCCTACCCACACTGATGGAAATGAACTTCAAGAAGTTATGTGGAGAAGCTGCAAAACCCGATTTAGAGAATCCATCCAAGTATATATAGTTGATTGGGGTTCTAATGTTCCTAGTAAACACCCATCTAGACATATGCTACGCAGTGAATACGCTAAGTCAATTCATGACTGAGCCTCTCCATGCACATTGGATCGCTGCCAAACACATTTTGAGATATTTGCAAGGAACAACCACACTTGGTCTTAGATATTCTGTCAAAGATGTTCGACTTCATGGATACACTGATGCTGACTGGGCAGGAAATGTTGTCAACATAAAGAGTATGTTTGGATGTTGTTTTAGCCTTGGATCTGCCATGATATCTTGGATGAGTAGGAAGCAAAAGTCCATAGCATTGAGTACCGACGAGGCAGAGTATATTGCCGCTAGCATGGCTAGCTACAAAGCAGTTTGGATGAGGAAGCTCCTTGGAGAGCTATTTGAGCAAGTCCTAAACACTACAGTGATATATTACAACAGCAAGAGTGAGATCCATCTAGTGGAGAATCCCATATTTCATGACAAGTCCAAGCACATAGAGATCCAATATCACTTTATTCGAGACATGGTGCAAAGAGGAACCATTAGACTCCATCGCATATTGACAGATGAGTAGATTGAAAACATTCTCACCAAGGCTTTGCTGAAAGGGAAGTTCTTCGTCTTTAGAGAGCAGCTTGGACTGATGGATGTGACCCCTCCTAATAAGGGGCATCGCTAATCGAGAACACTGAACCAACTCTTCCCCCTATTTGAGATCCCAAGGTGTGGAATTGAGATAGACGGCTCTTGGGGTTGAGGGATCTCTAGACAATAGGGTATCACCCCTATTTGTTACACATAAGGTTAGAGTAGTAGCTCCCCTATCTTGGTCTTTGCAGAGTATACCCAAGTTGGCATCATATCCACAAGTCAGGCTCGTTGGGATTGTCCCTCCCCATATGGCCAATGGGTTGAGGAGGCTCGGTGACGTGTGATTCTTACCTTTTGGTAAGCCAGGTATCTCGCCTAAGCTCAAATTATGACACAGGTGTTCAACCACGACTCTTGAGGGTCAATGTTGGGAAGATCGATAGGCAATAGGATGGGTTGAGTAGTAGCTCCCCTATATCACCTATTGCTCGATATGGGGTCATAGATGTTTAGCTCCCCCATGAGATTCTAAGTTGAGATGTACTCCCCGATGAGGTTTCAGATTGAGATATGCTCACCGATGAGATAGAGGGTAGAAGCATTAGCTCCTCGATGATTTTTCTTCTTTAGATTCGAGAATGTTTCAACAGATAGAGTTGAGAAGAGATAGGACATGATATGACGACAAGATATACATAAGATGATGTTCGATGATCAAATATTGACATGTGGAATCCTCCCTAGCTGAGAGGGAGTGTTAAATCATGCAATTACAGTTAGATTCCACTTTGGACAACTTATTTGAAGGAGATGATGATTGCATTGAATTCCTCTTTTCAAGAGGACCGAAATCAACCTAGCGATCACTCAAATCGAATAAGGGGAAGTGTACTTATGAAGGAAAGCCCACATATGCACAATTGGAGAAGGTTGGCCCTAAAGCAAATTGGTTACTCATGGAAGCCTATAAATACAAGTGACCACTCAAGCTCATTGGGAGATCACCGGTATCTTATTCTTCTCTTCTTCATCGATTGGCTTGCACAGGTTTGAGGCAAGGACGACAACAAAGGTTCGCAAATGTCCAAAATTACAGGGTCCGAGGCTCGCATCTGTTTTAGGGCTTTTGGATTACAGTCACAGGCTTGCCACAGAGCAAAAGCAACTAAAATCGTTGGCTTGTAGGCATCAAGTGAGAAACTAGGCTCCTTCAGTCACTTGCACATCCCCTCATGCATGCGACCAAGAAGATTGACTCAAATTTAACCAAGGCCTGAAGTTGACCGCAATTGACTGCAGACAGGAAAAGTTGTCTCTCATACATTCTGATGATGGAAACTTGTTTTTGAATGTTATTGGGTTATTTTGTTGCATGATATTGTATTGGGATCATTGTACTCTCTGCTAAACATTTTATGACAATCTAATCGAAGAAGAATTTCAAAGGGCTTTCCTCCTAGTGGGGTTTTTCCCTGGTCTTTGACCAAACCTGGTGTCTCTTGTTGATGTGTTGATTGTCTCCTTTATCATTGAATTTATTGTTCTATCTTCATTTACTATTGATGAATGGAAAGACTAATTAATAATTGAAAGATTGCTAATTGACATATTGAATTGGGCTAAAATAATTGATACAACATAAAACAATCTGAAAATTTAACACTTTGGGGCTACAACTCCAAGTCACCTCACCTCACTCCTAGAGGTATGGCTGCCATGATAGTGAATTCTTGATCTAGCTTGGAGGACAACTTGTTTATCTCAGCTGACTCTACCTACTGGTCCTACTTCTCCTGCTTGTCCTTCTTCCTAAGAGGACATTGTGTGTTGTAGTGACCAAACTTACCACTATTGATTTCCGGTAGGCATCGGATGTGCTCTAGGTCTCAAATTTTGCAAGGAGGCTTAGACACATGCATTCTCCAATACCCAGAAATCGTTTTGGGAAATTCCACCTAGATACAATTTTAATAAAATAATTAATTATTTTTAATAGGTCCCTAAGTCTAAACTTAGGAAAGTAAAATAATTAATGGGTATTAATCTAACTATGGGTGAAACTTCCAGAAGAAGACAGAGATCAAGTCAATATGATCCAAGCCATTGATTAGGATCTAATCTGGGTCATTGATTGATCAATGAAAGGATTACAAGAGAAGGCTTTATGGGCACTTGGAGAACACACTAGAGACAGATACTCAGTTACCTGAGTAAGATCGATTTTCTCACTGGTCGAAGTTTGGCAAGAGAAAATCGAATCAGCACAAGAGTTGCAGGTGGAAAAAAGAGTGAGGGTAATCAGCGTCAGTCAAGGGTGCAAGAGCAGAAGACGCAGAGCAGAGGGAGGACAGCGCAAAAGCTGTGTCGCAGAGGCAGTTTGATGTTGGGACTGCGTAGTACTCACATAGGAGATGACAAAGTGAGAAGCAAAGGGGGCATCAGGTCCTCTCCTTGATCAGAAACCAGTCGGGAAGTGTATGTAAATTTTCTCTCAAAGATTCCTCTTCTATTCTGCTGGTTGTAGCTTGTACATGAGATTTTTGCTGAAGAATAATAAAGAAACCCTCATCTGTTGCACCGGTTTTCCCACATTGTGTTTTTCTAGGGACAATTGTCCAAAAATAACTGTCATCGTGGTTATATTTGTGCTAGTATTTCTCTTTGCATTTACTTTCCGCAGTATTTTAATTGTGAAGGCTGCAAGAGAATTTATTTCGATATTTGCCATAAGAACACTATGAATAACTTATTTCTATGTTAATAAGTAGAAGAAATAATATTAGTCACTACAGTTGGATTTCTATTTAGAAATTTTCGCAACCACATCTAAAGCACTTAACCTTTGACAGGTCCTTCTTCTTCTTCTACTCCCCCTATCTCTCACTGGGACACTTTGATGCCAAGGCCACATTCTCCTCCTCCTTCACACCCTTCGATCTGCTACTACTGTTGCCATTGATGGAGCTCTTTAGCAAAGCTCGCCTCAACTTCTCCTGCTGCAATTCGTACCACATCCTGGTAGCGTGTCTCTGCCCAATATACTTTGGACGAAGACTTTCCAATCCTCCGAGAAATTGTTTAGTGCCAACCGTACTAGTTGTGATGGTTGAGGTGTTGCCCCAATAGCTACAAGATGATCTCGTACGTCTTGAATCCTGGTTAGGAAGGAAACTATGCCTTCCCCTTTCTGCATCCTGATGCATCTCATCTTTTCTTCTAGGAACATCTTTCTTTGCTCGAAAGTACCCTGATATAGTTGGGCGAGAGCATCCCACATCTGTTTGGCAGTATCCTTGCCAAATATATGCGAGACTATATGGTCCCAGACTCCATCTAGGATCAATCGCTTTGCCTTTTCCATTTCCTTCCTGTATTCCTTGAGCTGATATACATCTTGGGGAACTGCCACAACGTTGTTTATGTAGAGCTTCAGGCCATATTAATCTAACAGGAAGGACACCCTCGCCTTCTAGATGACATTGTTGGAAGCTCCCTCCAACCTATCCTGATCTCTAAGCCCAGCTGTGGCAATTTTGATTATGTTAAAAACTCCCTCTTTCGCTCTGCTCAGTTGTTGGTTTTGCTATATGCACTCCCTTCTAGAGTGAGAAAACATGCACTCAACTACTACCAATCTACTATTGGAAATATTGGACCTCTGAGACTTGAAGTCCTTGAGGAAAATTTCCCGCTGTGTGCGCTTTTCTCTTCCACCCAATGTTGGTTCTGCTACAGCAAAACCCTCTGCGTCCAACCAAAATCTACTCAGCGAAAACCTGAGTTGTTGTTGCTCCCTTTCACTGTTGGAATCCCTATTCTAGGCAACTTGAATTTTCTGCAACCCTACAACTGAAAATTGAACCTTTTCCCAACAATTTGATCTATCTGTCTAGGTACTACGCAACCTCTGAGAATTACGACCTGCTGCTCCCTTCGAACAACAAAATTCCCTTCTGAGCTTCTGAGCTTCTTGGCTAATCATTCACGCTTTGATACCATGTGAAAATTTCATCTATCACAGCAACTAGAAATTATTTTCCTAATTGTTAATTTATTTAACAATTTATTTGTTGTTTGTTATGGCAAATATTAAATAATTCACACTGTGATTTTCACAAATAAACTACGAAAGAAAATAGTGCTAGAAATTCAGAAAATCTAGCACACACATAAAAATATGACAATTATTTTTGGACAATTGTCCCAGGAAAAACCCAACTTGGGAAAATCGGTGCAATAGTTAAGGTCTTTTATTCTTATGCAGCAGTGAGAAATTCTGAGTACAATCTGGGCGCCGAAATCTGGCAAACCTAAAGAGAAAAATACTAGCAAAAATCTAGTGAGGAATTTTCCTCACCCTATAAGCAATCTAGCATCGAAAACTTGCCTCTGAAACCCCTCCACGATTTGCCCTGCGTCACCCTCTATACAAGCACAATTCCTTCTGGCTTGGATCTCACACTGAGCTGCCTCTTCAGCTTGCCACTAACTCTGGAAATGTTTCTCCTGACCTCTGCAAAATTCTTCTACCTCCGGAACTTTGAAATGGCTTCCTGAATCTGCAAATCAAACTACCTCTAGGGGCTTTTGCGCAGCCCCAGTGTCAGCCTCAATGTGGCTATCTCTGCCTCTCTGCAATGCACTCGCTGGATCTAGAAAACTTCCTCCAACCTCACAGTCCCTGCCCCTCACTATCTTTGCTTCCTCACTGAAGCTTGAACTCTCCGGCTGCTGACTATAGCTACTCTAGAAAATCAAATTCTCTAAGTGCCCATCGACTTCTTCTTATAATCCTTTGTTGGACCTCCAATGGCCAAGATTAAAACTTAATCAAGGGCCAGGATCATATTAGAGTCGATCCATGTGAGTTTCTAAAGAATTCTCACTTTGACTTAATTAATTATGATTAATTAACGAGTTTTCCTAAGTTTAGACTTAGGAAATATTAAAAAGTAGGTTAATAATCTAATTAAGCCATCTCTAGGTGCAATTTCCATAAACGATTTTTGGGTTTTGGATATCTCATGTATTCTATCCTCTCCACCAAGTTTTGTGACTAGAACACATCTGATGCTACAAAACTAACAAAGGAGGCTCATATAAATAGAGTTATTCCTCATTCATCTGAATCATCACTTGGGATTTTTGCAAGGCTTATAAGAGATTTCAGGCCTGCAATTTGGTGAAGGGTTTGGATGTGTATGGATGAATTTTGATGTTTGGATATTTTCACTATCTTTCTTGGAGCCTCTAATGCCTTGTTAATGGATGGATATACATCGCATTGTCTTGTAAGTCTCTTTAAAGGTGTATTTTTGAGTTTCACTATGTCTAATGCATGGAATATTGTCTCTTGGTGAAATTATGTGCCCTAGTTATTACATGTGGTTCTAAAATGGTAATCTTGAGAAATCTTTGCATGTGTTACTCATTTATAATGTGAAATGAATGTTCCTAGTAGATACTAATTGTATTTAATCCATGAAACTCCATTAACTTGATTAGGGAGGGTAAATGCTTGAAGGGGTAGTTAATGCTTCCTCTTTATGCCTCCTTGAAGGATGTTTTGGTCAAATCAAAGTTCCCATGACTCCAACCTCCCAATGGTCTAGGTGCTAGTCATGTCCCTTGGTGGTCACCCTTAAATTTTATCCATAAATTCTCTTTTTTCTTTGCCCCTTTAAGGATAAGGAGGCTTTCTAGGGCTTGGTGTGAAATTTTAGGGAGGTGAAATTTCTGGATTTTTTCTAGATATAATTCTTCCTCTGTGTCTGCCCTAGTGATCCTCAAGTTTTGGTGGAATTCCCACAGTGAAATTTTTAGAAATTTGATTCCCTAGCCATCACATCAAGAGGGAGCCCTAGGTGTTAATCCTTCAACATGGGGACCTTGTTAAGGCTTGAGCTTTAGTACTTGTTGAAGTATATCATTCATAGCCATTTCTCTTGTTTACCCTGACCTTGGATGAATCCTTATGTCATCAAATATCTCAACCCTAAGTCTCGTGTAGTCTTGCTTTCAAAGTTTTTTTCTCGAAAAA
Organism: Pinus taeda; assembly: GCA_000404065.3. NCBI lineage: Eukaryota > Viridiplantae > Streptophyta > Pinopsida > Pinales > Pinaceae > Pinus > Pinus taeda. Next base: position 48,871 of record APFE031703355.1, on the reverse strand, counting down.
TCTTCCTAGCTACTCCCCAAGCTTGTATTTTCATTGAACCTTTCCATTGAATGAGCCACCTTGCCTCGCTTCAAATTTATCCTAGATACATCTATCAAAAGTGAGGGATACTGGACTTCTCCCATCAATGAAAATCCGAGAAGAGAAGGGGACATAGGTTGTGGTGACAGCGGGCCTCTATCCCAGAGTGTTGTTGTTCCATCTAGATTTTGCCTCTCTATAAGGCTTGCTAGTTTGTGCAACAACAATATCTTGAAAAGTGAAATTGCATTAGAAATCTACGTCATATGCAAGTATGAAAGGAATCCATAAAGAATCATGGAGGCATGAATAGGACAAGCTCTTCTTTAATATTTGTAATGACCTGCCTACAATTACAAACAAAATGTGAATATTAGCATGCATACGGGGCATCCATATGACAGCTACATATGCATGACCCACATGTATTGCAATAGAATACATACCGACTAATATTGGAAAATATCTAAGCTTAAGTTAATAAATCAATTATCGAAGTAAATTTCTAACTTATCAAAATATAATGAATATATCAAGTTGGGTACTTGATATGTATATCACCTTTATATACACTATGATAAATCCTTAATCAAAAGAAAATATAATTAAGTTACAAACTATATTTGTTTAAATAAAAAATATAATTTAATTAAAATTATAAAGTAAATTAAATTAATTAAATATCTAATAAAGTTAATCTTAAGTAAACTAATCAAATAAGACCTATGTAGCCTATCCTATAAGGTTCAAATGCATGCAGAGCTCCACACAACTAGGACAAAAACACGGAGACGTAAAAGAGGAGAAAGATGGTGATTCAGAGAAATATAGAGGGAAAGGGGTACGACTAAGAAAGTGGGAGAGGACCTTATAGGAAGGAGGAAAATTACAACAGAGAGCCACAGACAGAGAAAGAGACTGAAGCCTTAATTGTTCTTGGGTTTTTGGGCACAGGGGCAGAGTGCTTCAATTGTGAAGTACTTTGGAGTTGGGTACCGGATTGTGCCTAGTTTATCATTTTGGTAATGGAAGTGCGAGCAACAACCGCCAAAAGCACCATCAGACATAATTTCAATTTCATTAAGTTCAAGAACACCCCAAATGAAATTACAAGTATCTCGGATAAAAAGAGTTTCGAGAAAGAAAAATCCCATCTCCTTGATGTCTTTGTTGAGAATGGTTATAGTAGATACATGGGACAGAAGGCTTTCCTAAAAGCTGCCAGGAATTCTCTTACTAAAAGGGAACCGAAGGAGCGGATTCCAAATGTCCATCTTCCATTTGTTCAGGGGACCACTGATAAGATTACAAGGATTCTCAAGATGCATAGTGTCCCTGTAACCTTTAGGCCCCTTAACACCATTCGTATGTCCCTCAGATCAGCAAAGGATCCTATTGACCCTAAAGATATGAAAGGGGTATATATAAACCTTTGTTCCTGTGGGACCCCCTATATTGGTGAGACGGGCCACTCCATCAATCAAAGGATTAGTGAACACGTACCAGACTTTAAGCATAGGAGATCAAAGTCTTCGGCTTTAGCTGAGCATGCGGAAAAAACCAATCATCATGTTTGTATTGAAGAGGCTAGTGTCATTGCTAGGGTTTCTCCGTTCCATCATCGGAAATTTAGGGAAGCTCTGGAAATTGAAAAGAGGCCGAGCAATCTCAATAGAAAGGATGGTTGGAAAATCAATAGATGTTGGGTCCCAGCTCTCTCTTCCTAGTCGCTTCCTTCCTTTCTGCCCTCCTCCTCCCCTCCCCTCGTTTCTGGTCTCTTTTGTTCATAATCAGTTAATTATTTTATCTGATTGTCTGTACATTTTTTTTATAACCTAATATTATTTTATTCTAGTTAATATTACAATTATTTTATCTTATTAGTTTCTGTATTCACAATTTTTTTTTTAACCGAATATTTTTTTTTTAAATGCATTTATATATTTTTATTTTATTTTTATGATTTTATTCTAATGTATTTTATTTATTTATTTTTTTAACCAATTTTAAACTCTTTAAATAGTTATTCATATGTTTTATTCCTTATTTATATTTGCTATGTATTTATTAATTTGTTAATGACTCTATATATAGTTAATTATACATTTTATTCTAATATTTATAGTTTCTATGTATTTATTTAATTGTTATCCCTTTTAACAACCAATTAAATTAAATTGTTTATATATTTATTTAGTCCCTTATTATAACTAACTTCCTATTAAATTAAATTATTTATATTATTTATATATTTATTTTCGAGGTAAGGACCCTAGTCCATTTAGCCATTGGCCTAGCTAGCCGTTGGAGGCTCTGCTCTAGCTATTTAACATGCAAAGCTAGATCTGGTTCTTCAACTTGTCTTGACAATGAACCACACTGGCTAGTTCGAAACGCGTCGACAAATGATAGATCTTGTGATTTACGCCGAAAAATCTCTCATAAATACAAGTAAGTACTTTGCTAACGTTTTGATAAAATTAAGAATGTCTGGATGCTTCTTAAATTTAGGGCTTCAGTTTTGTATGAGTGATTAAATTTAGGGATTTACAATAATTGGCATATGTAATGATTAAATTTAGGGCTTTACATCTTGTAATGATTTCTCTGGTTAAATTGCACAATTAGGGTTTTAACTTCGATAATGATCAAATTTGGGGCTTCACATTTTGTAATGATTTCTTTGGTTAAATTGCACAATTAGAGTTCTACAATATTGAAGTCCAAAGTCATTTGGACTATCAAACTACTTAGATTGAAGAATCAATATTAGTGATCGCTAAAGCATGGGATTGTGTGGATTTTTGGAATATGACTTGCAAGGAGTTAGGGTTTGGAAGACGTCGAATAGGATATATAGAGTTTTTAGACCAAAAAAGCTAGATTGAAATATCTCTTGTGAAAAAGGGCAATTAGGGTTTGACATTTGGATATCTAGGATTTGTGAACCCTAACCATCTAAAAAGGTCTTGAATAAGAGAAACCTTAGGATGAGATGTTTTTGCTAAAAGAACAAACCCTAGCTTATACAAGGAAGGTATGTCATCATACTAATGTTGAGTGCGAGAATGTTGATTTCCAAGATGAACACAAGAAGTATAAGATCAAGAGGGAGCCAATACTCTTCTTAAAATATACGTATTCTATCTCTTTTCTTTAATCATTACTGTTGTTGATTTCTCTAGTAACTAGTCTCTTGTTTTTGTATTCCTTCCTTGTAATTGTTTTTCATGACCTCGTTGTCAAGATTGCAGGTACAAGGTGGAGGTTGTCTAGGTTTTGACAACAAATGATAAAAATTACTAAGCAAACCTTGTGACAAAAGTTGGATTTAGAGGGAGCAATTTCATCATCAAGCCTAAAGGATGTTTTGAAGTGACATCTTTTCAGGAGTCACGTGTTAAAAGGAGCAGCTATGGCAAAAAGATTTGACTCTATTATAGTAAGAGGGAGTTGGTTTTGAATTTGATATGAAGGGTTTTTGTTTGATGTACTACATGGGACAGGAAGTTTGGAATGATGGACTATATGTCCATGGTGAACAATATGAGTTTGAGCAGTTGATTGGCTCCCTAATAGGCTGAGCATTTCCTCTATAGTGTGTTTTGAGTTATCTGCATGATACTATGGTTTGAGGTGTTGCAGGATTATATTGATTTGGAAAGGAATATTGAAAGACAGGAAGAGTACATTTGGAAGGAGCAATGAAGCTTGTGTGTATTTCCTCCGATAAGCAGACAACTGATATTTCGTCAAAGTCTCTTTCTAGAAGGAAGTTTGTGCACTTCTGGGAAAAGCTTGGATTTGTGGAGATTACATCCCTAGTTGAGAGGGAGCAAGCATGATATTGCATCATAGATATGGATTCTCCATGTGTCATGTACTTTGACCGGAATTAGGGAGGTTATCCCCGTGTCAAGTACATTGACCAGAATTAAGGGGAATGGGTTGATAGATTTGATAACATCATGAACAGGCACTATTCTTGTGTCATGTACTCTAATTGGAATTAGGGATGTTGTCCCCATATCAAGTACATTGACCAAAATTAGGAAGAATGATCTGGTGGACAGACATTTTTCCTGTGTCAAGTACTGTGATTGGGATTAGGGACGTTATCCCTATGTCAGGTATTGTGACCAAAATTAGGAAGAATGGTCTGGTAGAGGCTACTCAGTTGAGTGGATGCCTTCCAGTGTTTTGGCAGGATTACTCGAAAGAGTAGGTTCCTTTCAGTGTTTTGGCCCGATTACTTGTAAGAGTAGGTGCCTTTTTCAACATCAGACTCGGTTACTCATTGAGTGAGCCCATCTAACATCATGGCCTAGAATCAACCCTGTGGTGTGAGGATGTGGATGCCCCTAGGGTTTGGCCAACCCTGTGAAGTTGGAACATGGATGTTCCCTAAGGTTTGACCGTGGTAATGGAAAACCTGTACTAGTCCATATACTATGAGGTTGAGGCGTCAACCGGATCATGCTGACTATTTGTTGTACCATAGGCTAGGTGTGTTAGCCTAGATGATAATACCTAGTACATATTGATGATGTACCATAGGTTAAGTGTGCTAACCTAGATGATGGTACCTAGTACCATAGGTTAGGTGTGCTAACTTAGATGATGGTACTTAGTACCATAGTTTAGGTGTGCTAACCTGGATAATGGTACTAAGTGGATGGTATGATTGTTATAGGTCAAACCGTCAAGGGTGTTGACCTAGGTAACTTTGAAACCTAATTCTTAGAGAAAATATCTCAACAGAGAACATCTGGATAGTCATTATGAATACCTCATGTTGACCACTACGTGTCAACTACACATAGCAGTACACCCCCTTTTTTCGCAAAGGGGATAAGCACTTGATCGACATGTCTGTGCCATTCGATTGTCATCATCAGCCTGATCATATTGTTTTGTAAACCCATTCTGCACGTGTAAATTGTAAATAATCTTAGCAGATCTGAGTCATGTATGTAAATTGCCTAAGCAAACCTAATTTTCTAGTTATAATCTACATTCCGGAAGGTTTTTTGTCTCACCGATCTGTTAGTGTCAGTCTTTCCAGCCTTCCTCCAGTGATCAAATATGCTCTTACAAAGTGATTTCGAAGTGTCAAGGTCAAATTTTGTCATTTCAGTGAGTCTTCAAGTAAAATTTGGTCACTAGGCATTAGGTCTAGGGTTTGCTCTCACTCTTTTCAAAGTTGCCCAAATGCCATCTATGTCACTATTTAGCTGATTCTATCATCATTCATAGGGTTTTCATTATCATGTCAATGTCTAATGAGTCATTTTACACCTGTTCATGCTTCAGTTGCGCCTAGGTAAGGTCATTTCCCTCTCCTAGGGTTTTGAAGGCAATTTCTCTTGGACGGTCAAATCATCGGCAAAACTTGTTTCCTGATGTTCATACACCTTCCCCTATCTTTAAATTACCTTACCAAATGCTTCTCATCATTGAGATTCCCCAAATTCCTCATTTTCGCACAAACCCTAGTTTCTAGCTACAACCTGGCAATTTTCTAG
>APFE031703355.1:1546-25372 GCA_000404065.3 Pinus taeda | reverse complement strand
TTTCATTTTGAATCAATTATTTCTTCTATATAATAATTTTGATTAATATTAATAAAAAATTCTTAAGTCAAACTAGTCATTAGAATCTAATGGCTAGTTGGCTTTTCTCTACATCTATTTATTTTGTTGCCTAGATTGGGTGCCTCGTCTTGAAGATGAACCACACTAGTTGGTTCAAAACGCGTCGACGTGATTTTCTCCTATGTGATTTTTACCGAAAAATTCTTTATCAAAAATAAATTATATTGTTTTTTTAAGTATCCTCAAAAAATAGTTTTTATTAAAAAAATGATTTCCCTTATTTTGCAGCACTATCTCAATTTTTTTGTTTTTTCCTCTCTATTTTTATTTCTTTTTCCCATCCTTGGCATTTTTTTTTCCATTTTTTTAATTATTTATTTGCAATAGCATTGGACTTTCTAGGAAATGGTTTCAAAAATGCAGCAATTTTGAACTCACATAAAAGGGGATGCTACTTATAGCATTTGTTTTCAATTAGAGGGTTGACTTTAAGATTTTGGCTGTAAGGGTGCCAGTGGTCAAGGCCACAGGTTTCAAAGTTGTACTTTCGAGCCTCAAAAAAGGGGCTGCTATTAAAAGCATTTTTTTTTCAATTTTGAGGTTGATTTTAAGATTTTGGTTGCAACAGTATAGGCTGTTAAGGCTATTGGTTCAAAAAAAAAAAAAAGTGATTTTGACCTCGAAGAAGGTGAAAAAAAAAGGGGTTTATCATGGCAACACTTTCCATTTCAGGGGTTGATTTTAATGGTTTTGCTCACAAATTTTTAAATTGATAAGGCCACTCAAAAAAAAAATCCAGTGCTTCTAGTAGCACCACTTTACAAAATTGTAAAGACCATAAACTGAAATAAGATGATAAGAAGAACAATATGCAGTAACCGTAAGGGATTTCGAGACCTACCTGAACCGCTGTCTACTCCTGTTGAAGCTGATGACTCCGCGGTTATTCTGATCCAATTACCGGGAAACCAATTCCTCCCAGCCAATCCAGCAAGCTTCTCACCGAAGCTCACTGCCCCCGTGCCCAGAACCTCAAATCAATGTAAAGCTCCCTCTGGTTTGAACTCCTAATTCCCTGGTTCTCCTACCCTCCACTCTCCGTCCTCTCCCCTCTCAGCCCTATCTCGGTGCTTTTATAATCAGCTAAGTGGTGGCCGCCTTGTACAACCATGACTCCACCGCTTACTCCCGCGGTGATAGCTCCCTCTAGCTATGAGTCATCCTCCCGTACAGGCGTCTCTGCCTTCCTTCAGGTTTAGTCTGTTTTTATACGATGGTTTAGATATAACGTTGGAGGTATTATAAAGTTTGACTATCATATATTAACACTATTGTGTTTTAGCATAACCATAGGACATACTTTATATTTACTTGATTATATTATTATGTACTTTATCATATATTTACTTTGTTTTATTTATATTTGTTCCTAAAATATAAAGTTTATTTATGTTTGTTTTTTTTAATATAACTTTTGTACTTTAGATTAAATAAATTAATTTTTTGATACAATACTAAATCTTTATTCTTTTTTTTATAATTATCATTTTTACTGATTTATTATTATATTTTAGTATTATTATTTTTTTATACAGGGGCACATAATATGTGCATTTAAAGATGGGTCGTTACAAAAATTAAGCTAAAAATAGCAGCTGAATGTGACCTCTAAAAAAAATGAGAACTTTCGAGCATTCTCATCAAGTCAATATCTATGTATGAAAATGAATTTCAATCGGATATTTAACTACTTGCATTTTCCTGCTTATACTTGATAATAAAAACATAACGGTATATATTGGAGAAGAAACAAATGGTGCTCTAATTTTTTCAATAGCCAATAGAAAATTAACATTCACTGTTGATAAAGAATTTTGTACAAATTAGAATAATTCATTACCTAACAAGACGATAGACAGACATTGTCATTAAGGAAGATCCCACCACGAGAAGAGCATCACCTCCCGTAACCATTTCCATAGCTCTATCCGCTCTCTCTTTGGGAACGTTATCTCCAAAAAGCACAACCTTCAAAAGTTTCAGAAATCTTGAGTAAAAATTGAGAACACTAATGGATTTTCTAAATTCATTTTTTTCATTTGGAAATAGAACATTTTGCAATGTGTATTAATCACGTCTAATACAAATTACATTATAATGCCATTAGAACTATGATAATGGACAAAGTCAAAGATTTAAAATTTGTTTTCGTACAAAATGGTAGGGACAATGTCAAGTTATGTAATCATAAAAGAAAGCATTTCAACAATAATACCAATGATCTTTTCAAAGCATATACCAAAAACACATATGGGATTGAGAAAAAATAAATAAAAGTTGATGTCCCACAACGTGGACTTGCAGACACATTAGCAAACTCAAAGAATGGTGTCTTAAGTTCGACCTAGGAAGATATGGCAAAAATTGTGGGTAATAACTCAACTTATGCATAAATATCCAAAACTTCATGAGGATTATCACTCCATAACAAATCCATAAAATTATATGTTCAAGCATAATAGATATAAGCATTAGATGTTGGGCTTACTCCACAAGTGTTTTGGGGTATTATAGACGAGTGTTAGCAATTAAGGTGCACGAGAGGTTTTACCCCTCATGTGGCATCAGGGTTTACCTTATGCATTTCATCACATATTACAGATATTTGCAGATAATATTGATGAATTTTTGGTTAGATCCAAAGGCATTATCATGGACGTCCACACTCTCCCTAGCACTTCCCTTATGGCTCATTTCAACCGCCACCTCAATGGTGGGTGCACGGTGTTTAGTAGAGAGTGGTTGATTGCATAAACAATTATATGATATCCCTAGAGCTTAGCAAGATTTCTCATTATGATGTATTCAGCTTTGTGGGGATGTTCTATGTATTTATTTTGTTAATGGTGAAGACAGCACTTTGCATGGTTCCGATCCTATGTTGTTCTAGTCATCACATAACTAGGTGAGGTGATATGGTCAGACATTGTTGGTGGCACATGATGCCTAGGTGAAGCTTCCTAGCACTTTGGTTACAATTTTTCCTATGCTTTACATCTTGATATTATTGACATTTTCTGATGTGGATCAATTGGTATATGTACTCCTTTTCACATTATTCCAAGCATTATTGTCATTACTTTTATGGTTTAATATGATTTGGATACTTCAGTGTGAGAGCGCTAGGTACTATGTGGTTTTATGATGCTCAGATCACTGTATCATAACATTGAGAGTCAAGACACCCTTTTGATGGAACACTCACCTAATGCACACATGTTGAGATTGAATGTAGCCTTTGGCAACTAGGTTCACCCATGTTCTTGACCTTGGCGGCTTATGAATGGAGCACCCTCACTTATTTGACATGGTTTCACACTTGGAGGGGTTATTTTGCGGTGGACTATGGGTCGTAGTGGAGCGCTCACCTATGTTCACACAAGTTAACGCACCCATACATGTTTTGGCACTATATTATTGGGGCTATCCCCTTTTCCATTAGTTTGTTGGAGTGGTTATGACTTGTCACATGGATCATCACATTATTATATTATATTGCTGACTTGTCACTCTTGGATGTAACCATTTGCATGTTGTGAGTATTGGTTATGCCTTGAAGCCACACACTAGAGAGATTTGAGGGGGAATCCACCTTATGGAGCCCTTATTTCACATATTTTCAGGTTTAGAGAGAACATGCTACTCTGGATTCCAAACATGCCTCCTAGAGTTCATTATATTGCACAAGATTCGAAGCCATTGAGGAGTTCCCTCCCTTATTTTATTATTTTTCACACAAGGATGTCTTAGAGGTGTTGACTAGTCTATAAGGCATCAGAACCCTGGATGTTGCACTTAATTTTAGCCTTTTTCATGAGGAGTGAATCTCTCACGGAGTATTTTAATATTGGTTTAGAGGTGCTTTAGAAGATGCACTCTAGGAGGAATTACTTTATCATTTGTTGGAGCATTTGACAAGGTCAATCACCTACTTGGAGGAGGCGTCCAACCTACCAGAGCTCTTTCATGCATGGAGAATTGTACATGTGGCATGGCCACACATCTTATTAGTTGTTTGACTTGTCCTCTCAAAATTGTTTGTTGAATAAGGTTATTTTATGATTTCCTAGAATAGCTGTAGGGTTTTGATAAAGATATTATTATTTTATTTTGGAGGTTGTTGAGCCAAAACTCTGTATATTTGAGGTTCCTCCAACTGTAATGGTTGTTGAAAGTTTGCGGAGACATGGTAGGATGTTGCTCGAGCAACTTTTGTGGTTGTTGAAGCTTGCAGTGGATACTATTTGAACTAATTTGCTGAATACAAAAGTTGGAACTCTGATCTCTTCAATTGTGTTATGGGAGCTTAATCTGGGTAATCTTGTTCTTGTATTCAAGTGAATTTGGTGATGGTTAATTTCTATCTTGAAATTATATGTTGCCCATAGCTAAAAGTGTTTAAATGAAAGGAATATTTCTTGATTACAACTTGCTGGAATTTATCCTTTTAGGTGTGAATATCTCTCATTGCATGCTTGATGAAATTCCCTTCATTAGGACTATAAAATCAGAATTCTTAGTTTATAACCAGCAAGAATTTTATGGTTGTAGAATGCTAATTCCAGCTGTAGTTTTCATATTTCCATGAGTAAAATCTCAATAAACTTTTCCCTCAGACTATGTTTCCCAATTAAATCCTTAGGCACTAATCCTGCTTTCCAACCCTCTAAAACTCATGAAATCAACCTATAAATCTTACTCATGTGAGTTCTGGAATTTATAAAACTGAAAATATGAATTCAGTTTTCTTTCCATAGCAGAAAAAGTATATTCCTTTTTGCTTCTCACACCCCCAAGATAAGGGGGTACTTGCCAAAAAGTTTCACTACACCCTTCATTTTGTCCAAAAACACAGCTAAATGTTTCACCAGTGTGCAGGATGCGCTTTGTAAAATGGGGGGCTTGTGGATGCCCCCCTCCTAGAAAGTGAGATGATTGGATGATTACTAGTACCTACCCCCCTGGCCCTAAATTTTTTTCTAAAAACCCTACAAATTTTAAAAAATATAAAAAAAATAAATCAAAGAGTAAACCTATTTCATTTTACCTATCCCTTGGTTATTCATTAATGATTAGACTGACTTTGACTCAAATGGTGACACTCCCATTGATGGTCCTGAAGGCTTCATATAGCAAATGGATGTAGAGGACTAGATAATGGAATAAGTTTCTTGATACTCATTTGATGTTTATTTCATTTAGCTATATTTAGTTTTCAATGTTCACAGTTTTGACTTTTGACTCTAGATACTGATGACCTAAAACTGGGCCTTTGACTCATCTCTCTTAACTATTTTTGAGAAATTATGGTTACTAGTTGAGACTTCAGTACCTACTATTTAAATGTTACTTAATACTCTTTAGAATGATTAATTTGAATTAATGGAATCATTTATAAGTTTCTTACAAGTTATAAATTCATTGATTCAATGTGAAATATGATATATCAATGACAATTTGATAACAACAATGATGATTGATTGTTAAAATTGGCAACCAGGGCAAAACTTCATGTGGGTCATCTTATTCATGGCTGATAATATCTTTATTAGATTCTTCTCGTCGAGAGGTGTAGGATTGATATAAAGATCATCCGATTCCAATAAGTATTCACGGAGATATGAATTTATTTTGATTATGCAATTATTATCAAGCCGACCTACAACTCATGTAGGGTCAGAAGCCCAACAGTCGCATCTATTCAAACACCAACGTTGTGTATAAATACAGGAGGACTTTTCCTCATTTGGACTCACTCATCTCATCACATCTCTCTTTCTCTACTGCGCAGAAAAGGGTCTCTCTCACACATTTGAAACCGGAACCTGCTGAAACTGAAGCTACAACTGCAGAAGTAAAGATTGACCTGCATGGACTAGAAGATCTCCTCATCTGAACTACGTTGTAGGTTCATCTGAACCTCCTCTGAAAAACGCAACTTTTGGTGGTGAAATCAAGTCAATCCGACGGACGGTTTGCAAGATATCAATTGCCCTAGTTTGAAGCCAGAAGTTGCCGACACTGAAGCTGCAACTGCAGAAGTAAAGATTGACCTGCATGGACTAGAAGATCTCCTCATCTAAACTGCGTTGTAGGTTCATCTAAACCTCCTCTGAAAGCCACAACTTTTGGTGGTGGAATCAAGTCAATCCAACGGACGGTTTGCAAGATATCAACTACCCTAGTTTAAAGCCGGAAGCTGTCAAAACTGAAGCAACTGCAAAAGTAAAGATTGACCTGCGTGTACTAGAAGATCTCCTCATCTGAACTGTGTTGTAAGTTCATCTGAACCTCCTCTGAAAGCCGCAACTTTTGGTGGTGAAATCAAGTCAATCCGATAGACGGTTTGCAAGATATCGACTGCCTTAGTTTGAAGCTGGACACTGCCAAAACTAAAGCTGCAACTGCAGAAGTAAAGATTGACCTGCATGGACTAGAAGATCTCTTTATCTGAACTGTGTTGTAGGTTCATCTGAACCTCCCCTGGAAGCCGCAACTTTTGGTGGTGGAATCATGCTGATCCGATGGTCAGTTTGTGAGATATCGTCTGCCCTAGTTTGATGATGAAGCCGCTAATGTTGATGTTGCTGATCTATCGTTTGCTACTGTTGATATAAATCATATTTATTGTACTATTTCTCTCTACTGAATTATTGAAGATAAAAGAAGATTTGATCAAAGGGTTTCCCCACACATTGTGGTGTTTGTCCCTGGCTAGCCGCCACATCTTGTGTTTCTTGCCTTGGCTTGTTTTCTGTCGATCGTCTAATGTTCTATCTGCACTTTACTTTATGTACATGTGATTGCTAATCTGTGGAATATAATAAGAAAAAGAAATAAACTATTATAAGCATAGAACATACCATAACTTAACATGGTATCAGAGTTAAGGTGAAGACAAAGCCCAAGCAAGAGCAAGAGCAATCACCGAAGAGAAGATTGGCGAGGCTATCCTAAAAGAACTATGGGGTCCTCAACACTCTGTCGAAGGCAAGCTTTGTAAGAAAGATGACTATCACGGATGGAAGATGTCTATCGATCTAACCCTAGAAGATCCAGGAGTGTTGGACCATGTAAGAGGCGATATTGTTGAGCCTCCATCAAACGCATCCGCTGCTACATGGAACAAATGGAAAACTGAAGAAGTCAAAATAGAAGATCATCCAAGACTCTATCGACAAGTACTTGGTGGCCTACATCTCTGAACTCGACACCTCCAAGGAAATCTACGATAGACTGGTGAGTTTATTTAAAGTTAATGATGCAAATCAAGTCTTGTTTCTTAGAAATAAACTGAGGGGAATCAAGAAGGGTAAAGATGAGAGTATGAAAGCATACTTCTTAAGAATAACCGAGATCAAGAACGATCTCTTATCTATTGGGGAGGCTATTACTGACAGGGAAATGGCACTCACAACTCTTGGAGGATTACTATCCAAATGGTACGTGTTCAAGACTACTCTTCTGAACAATAATGTAATTCCTGGTTTCGAGGAATTAATGGCTAGCTGCATTCAAGAAGAAACAAGGGAAGAAGAGCAAGAAATGCCCATGCCTAAAGGTCCTCCTACTGCCTTTTCTTCTCATGCTAAGAAAAGAAATAATTTTGGGACTAAATCAAAAGGAAAGGCTTGACCTAAGGCTGGAAGAAAATGATGATGTTACATCTGCGATAAAGCAGGTCACTATGCAAGGGAGTGCCCTGATAGAAAGGACTCACACCAGGACAATGATCAAAATCCCTCTGATGGCAATCAAAGGTATGACAAATTCAATAGCAAAGGTAAGAGGAGAGCTAGGAATCGAGGAAGAGGACAACCATTCAAGAAGGCTAGAAATTCCAGGATGTAAATGCACCTGACCTCAAAAAGAACCTAGTGTCCATCCGGCAATGGAAGACAAAGGCTACAAGGTAACCTTCAGTGATGGCAAGGTACGTATATGGAAAAATAATGTTAAAGATGCCTTTACTCTTGGGTTTAGTGTTGATTCATTATATCAGGTTGATGGAAGTCCGCTAGGTGTCATGTCTTATGACACAACTCTTCAGTTTGAACTTTGGCATTGGAGGTTTGCCCCCATTCATTATAAAGCTATACTCGGTGTAAGACAAATGGTGACAGGGATGCCTGAATTCCGAGTAGAGAAAGAAGGTGTATGTCTAGGATGTGCCAAAGGAAAGCTCAAAAGGGGATCATTCCCCTCAAGCCAAAGCAAGACCTCCAATATATTACAGTTGGTTCACTCAGGCATACTTGACGTTGGCATTAAGAGGGAGACTACTACACCACATACTCCTGAGCAGAATGGTGTGGCGGGAAGGAAGAACCACACGATTTTGGAAGCTATCCAGGCCATGCTACATGATCAAAGACTTCCGAAGTTTCTATGGGCTGAAACTACAAACACTGTCGTATATGTACAACATTGATGCCCTCATCAAGCATTGGGTTCCAAGACTCCTGAAGAAATGTTCACCGTTGGTCAAAGGGAAGTCGTGATTAGTCATGATGTCACCTTTGATGAAGATATGGCTCTCAGCAAGGTGGACAATCTTCCGACTTTGAGGAGCTCTCAAGAAGCGACACCAGGGAATTGAAAGAAAAGGATGATGAATCAATGCCTGATGTAGAAGAACCCATGGATCCGATTGATCCTCATCCACATGAGCCTTCCTCTTCTAGGAAGATGCCTTCATGGCTTAGGGGGATACTTGATGATGCTGAAGGACATGCTGCACCCTGAGGAACCTTCTGTCAAAGTAAGAAACCTTACAGGTATCAGGGGAACATGACCATGATGAGCACGATCATACAAAATGAGCCTCAATCATTCTCAGATGTCGTCAAGCATTAAGTATGGAAGGATGCTATGACCATAGAATATGAGTCTATTATGGAGAATGATGTCTGGGAAGTAGTTCCCAGACCCCGGACAAGACAATTGTTACTTCAAAATGGCTTTACAAGATAAAGCATGCAGTAGATGGAAGTACGAAAAAGTATAAGGCTCGTTTTGTTGCTCGTGGTTTATCCCAGAAGGAAGGTATAGACTATGACATTTGTACCTGTTGCCAGATATACGACCATCCACTTGATCATAGCCCTTGTGGCTTCACAAGGATGGAACCTACATCAGATGGATGTCAAGACCGCGTTCTTGCACGGTTTTGATCAAAGAAGAGGCTATGTTGAGCAACCCGAAGGATTTTGAGATTTTGACTGAAAATCTCATATATGGCAGGTTGAAGAAGGCTCTCTATTGGCTGAAGCAAGCACCCTGAGCATGGTATGAGAGGATCGATAGCTACTTGATGAAGCTGGGATTCACTAGGAGTGAAGCCGATCCTAACCTTTACTTTAGGTTGAAGATGACAAGCCTCTCATACTGGCGTTGTATATGGATGACCTCTTTCTAACAGGTGCAGACCCTCTCATTCACAAATGTAAGAGGGAGTTGGCTTCTGAATTTGATATGAAGGACCAAGGACTTGAAGTATGGCAGAAGCCAAGGGAAATTTTCCTATCTCAAGGAAAATATGTGGTAAAGGTATTGGAAAGATTTGGTATGATGGACTGCAAGCTCGCGACTACCTCGAGGATCTTAACTTTTAGAAGTTATATGGTAGTGATGTCGGACCAGATTTGGGAAATGCCTTAGAGTTTCATAAACTCATTCGCATTGATGTTCTTAGTGAACCTCCGTCCGAACATATGTTTTGCAGTTAGCATTGTGAACTCATATTTGGTTGATCCTCACTGGATTGATGCTAAGAATCTTCTAAGATATCTTCGTGGCACAATTATTAATGGATTGAGATACACTACCAGAAATATGAAACTGCATGATTATTCGAATGTTGATTAGGCAGGCAGTGTGAAGGATCACTAGAGCACTTTTTAGTGTTGTTTCTATTTGGATTTTGCTTCGATATAATGGATGAGCAGGAAGCAAGAGTCGGTTTCCATAAGCACCGCCGAGACCGGATACATATCTACAAGTATGATCTCGTTTGAAGCTGTCTGGTTGGGGAAGCTCTTCAGTGAGCTGTTTGAACACATACCGCTGTGATTCTCTGTAACAACTAGAGGTGGGATTTGATTACTGAGGAATCCCGTCTTTGTCGATTGCTCCAGCAGATAGACATCATCTGGGATATGGTAAGTCGATGAA
This sequence comes from Pinus taeda, assembly GCA_000404065.3. Classification (NCBI taxonomy): domain Eukaryota; kingdom Viridiplantae; phylum Streptophyta; class Pinopsida; order Pinales; family Pinaceae; genus Pinus; species Pinus taeda. The sequence goes on along the minus strand of APFE031703355.1, from coordinate 15,118 downwards.
CAAGGAGGCTCCATCGCATTAAGATGATGTACAGGTCAATACACCTTGTTAAAGCCCCGAGGAAAGATCTAATCTGTGATTTTCCCAAACGACTTGGAGTCGTCAAGAGACCCTTGTACAAGGGTCCTGCATGTTGCATACATTGAGCTCTGGGAGCTCTGAGGGCTTGCGGTTCCTACTGGAGCAACATACGACCACAAGGTGACTCACCCTCCCCTGGTGGTGCGCACTAGAACAAGATGATTCGCTCTCTTGTGGGACAAGATGATTCGCTCTCTTGTGGAACAGGACAATTCGCTCTCCTATGTAGCAGGATTGATGTGCTCTCCTGTGAGGCCTGGATTGATGTGTTCTCCATGGCGATTGTAGCAGGATTGATGTGTTCTCCTGTGAGGCCTGGATTGATGTGTTCTCCATGGCAATTGTAGCAAGGATTGATGTGTTCTCCTGTGAGGCCTGGATTGACGTGTTCTCCATTGCAGCATGGATTGATGTGTTCTCCATGGCAATTGTAGTAGGATTTATGCGTTCTCTTGTGGAACAGGATTGATTAGTTCTCCTATCGAGGCATCCTACCCATGCAGTCTGGGACTCATGGGAAGTACCTCTCATCTGATCAATGAGCAGGGAAATGAAGTTAGGGACCATAGTAGTACCAATGGACGCATCGTTGTATCTACCGTACTCCCTACACTAGGATGACCTCCATTGATCTGGGACCAATGATACTAGTCTGGGACCAGTGGTAGGAGTTGTACCATACTATGACGCTGACTTTGGATCGGTTGAGACTGGTCTGGGACCAGTGGTACATACTCTGAGACTGACTTCGTGTCAGTGCAGTACTGGTCTGGGACCAGTGAGAGTGGTACATACTATGACGCTGACTCCGGGTCGATTGAGACTGGTCTAGGACTAGTGGTACACTCTCTGACACTGCGATACTGGTCTGGGACCAGTGGTAGGAGTGGTACCTACTATGAAGCTGACTTCGGGTCGGTTGAGACTGGTCTGGGACCAGTGGTATGCACTCCGAGACTAACCTTGAGTCAGTGGAGGATGATACTGGTCTGAGACCAGTGGAGTTGTACTCACTATGACGTTGACTTTGGGTTGGTTGAGACTGGTCTGGGACCAATGGTATATACTCTGAGACTGACTTTGAGTCAGTATGATACATCCTCGATCATTTCTTCTTCTTCATAATTAGGACAAAAGCAAAGCAGAACAGAATAATGCAAGAGTAGAGCAGAACAGAGCAGAATAGTACAGATCAGTACAGGGCAGAACAAGTCAAAGCAAAATAGGCAAAATAGAGCAGAGCAGGGCAAGGGTCAGGCTGTACAGGGCAGTGCATTTGATGGATGAATAATAACAATCGAAAGACAGATTGCAGATGAAGTTCTCCCTAGATGAGGAGAGTGTTAAAATTGGCAACCAGGGAAAACTTCATGTGGGTCATCTTATTCATGGCTAATAATATTTTTATTAGATTCCTCTCGTCGAGAGGTGTAGGATTGATATAAAGATCATCCGATTTCGATAAGTATTCATGGAGATATGAATTTATTTTGATTATGGAGTTATTATCAAGTCAACCTACAACTCATGTAGGCTTAGAAGCCCAACAGTTGCATCTATTCAAACACCAACGTTGTGTATAAATACAGGACTTTTCCTCATTTGGACTCACTCATCTCATCACATCTCTCTCTCTCTACTGCGCAGAAAAGAGTCTCTTCTCTACTGCGCAAAAAAGGGTCCATCTCTCACACATTTGAAGCCAGAACTTGCCGAAACTGAAACTGCAATTGCAGAAGTAAAGATTGACCTGCGTGGACTAGAATATCTCCTCATTTGAACTGTGTTGTAGGTTCATCTGAACCTCCTCTGAAAGCCGCAACTTTTGGCGGTGAAATCAAGTCAATCTGACGGACGGTTTGCAAGATATCAACTGCCCTAGTTTGAAGCCGGAAGCTGCCGAAACTGAGGCTGCAACTGCAGAAGTAAAGATTGACCTGCGTGGACTAGAAGATCTCCTCATCTGAATTGTGTTGTAGGTTCATCTGAACCTCCTCTGAAAGCCGCAACTTTTGGTGGTGGAATCAAGTCAATCCGACAGACGGTTTGCAAGATATCAACTACCCTAGTTTAAAGCCGAAAGCTGCCGAAACTGAAACTGCAACTGCAGAAGTAAAGATTGACCTGCATGGACTAGAATATCTCCTCATTTGAACTGTGTTGTAGGTTCATCTGAACCTCCTCTGAAAGCCGCAACGTTTGGTGGTGAAATCAAGTCAATCCGACGGACGGTTTGCAAGATATCCACTGCCCTAGTTTGAAGCCGAAAGATACCGAAACTGAAGCTACAACTGCATAAGTAAAGATTGACCTGCGTCGACTAGAAGATCTCTTCATCTGAATTGCGATGTAGGTTCATCTGAACCTCCCCTAGAAGCCGCAACTTTTGGTGGTGGAATCATGCCGATCCGACGGTCGGTTTGTGAGATATCGTCTGCCCTAGTTTGATGATGAAGCCACTAATGTTGATGTTGCTGATCTAGAATTTGCTACTGTTGATATAAATCAGATTTATTGTACTATTTCTTTCTACTGAATTATTCAAAATAAAAAAAAGATTTGATCAAAGGGTTTCCCCACACATTGTGGGGTTTGTCCCTGGCTAGCCGCCACATCTTGTGTCTCTTGTATTGGCTTGTTTTCTGTCGATCGTTTAATGTTCTATCTACACTTTACTTTATGTACATGTGATTGCTAATCTGTGGAATATAAAAGGAAAAAGAAGTAAATTGTTATAAGCATAGAACATACCATAACTTAACATTGATGAATTGTGTTTGTATTATATACAAATTTACATTTAGTATTTAGATTGCACAACGATGAATTTGTATGGGATGAAGTGTTATAGGTGAGATTTTGTAATATCCCCAAGGGAAAATTAACAATAAATATGCAAAGCAAAATAGAAAAAAACACCATGAAACCAAAGCAAGCAATCAGACCACGAATTTGCATTCAAAACTGCACTGTGTACTCATTTTATTAATGGAAAGAGGTGTACAACAAGGTGCTAGAATGAGTGCATCTAGGCTTGCTCTAGGCAAGCTAGCAAAGCCCCAAAATGATCAGTGAATCACCCTCCTCCAATCTACTGCTAATCTGCCCAAGTGTTGCACTGTAGATGCCCAGAAATGTGCTGCTACCTGAAAGGATCTGCTGCTAGAGCCCTCTACACTACTCAGAAAATCCCGAGAAATTAATCCCAACCTCTACTCAAGAAACCCAAAATAACCCACAAAGGGTATGGCCAAAGCTTGACCTCGGAAATTCGACCCTCTTTGGCTTGAATGGCTCTTTTGCTAGGCAAATAGACCCACCTGAAGATTCTTCTGTTAAATACTCCAAAAATGCCTGCAAACCCTGTTAGAAGGATCCCCAAGCCTTCCCTCCAAGTCTCCTCCACAAACTCCCCTCACTCCTCAACTTCCTGAAGTGCCTCTAGCCAAGACTACGGAATCCCTGCATTGCTGTAGTGTGCTCCTTGCTGTGGTACAGCCTCATTGCTATTGGTACGAATTGGAACTAGGTGAAACTCCCTCCTTGCGCTGTCACTCGAAGTCCACCAAAGCAATGGCTGGGATCTCTGCTCAGAAACACTCGGTGTGTTCAACAACACATGTAGACTTGGCTCACTGCTTAAGCGTGTTATGTCAAAAGACAAATTCTGAAAATGATAGATGATGAGCAAAATGAGAGCCCCTGTTTCCTTTTGTCGATTTGCCTCCAAGATTGCCCATGTGGACCCACATCGAATTCCTCTCACCAATTTCGCTCCAATGAGAGCGTACACTCCATGTGGGCAAAATTCCCTTGTGGTGGCCCCCAAGCTCCACTAAAGTCGCAATCTTTCCATCGAACTTTAATGTTGGGGTGCCTCTCATGACAAAAATCAAATGTGGGTCCCCTAAGCCCAGTTCTCCTAAGTGTAACCATGTAATACGCCAAAATGGAGCAAAACTTGATATTCACTTAGTGAAACACTAAGTAGGAATATCATAGTCCTCCACGCCAAAACGTTGCTTGTCCTCAAGCAACTGCAATGAAGGATGTTGTAGTATCTGCTCCAACTCCTTGGAGGCATCCTCATCCAGTAGATTCCTCCATCGAATCAAAAACTCCTTGATGACCCTATTACACATATGTCTCTCATTGGTATCCAAAATGGCCTCCGGTTCCAGCACCAAATGCCCCTCATTGTCCATCGGGGGTAGCTTCGTAGCGGCTGTAACCTATCGTCCCAGTGCCTTTTTCAAGCAAGACGCATGAAAAATGTTGTGCACCCGGCTCCCCGGGGGTAGCTTCAGCTCATATCCTACCTCCCCCACCCCCTAAGCGCCCCGATAAGGCCCATAGAAGTTGGGTTTGAGTTTCTCGGCCCCCTTTTGCTTGAGTGTAAATTGTCGGTATGGCTGGAGCACCAAAAATACCAAGTCCCCTACTTCGAATTGCCTCTCAACTCTACCCCTGTCTGCATAAAGCTTCTACTAATTTTGGGCCATTTGCATGTTGTCTTTCAAAGCCCTCAAGATATCTTGGCTCTCTTGTATCCAGTCCTTGGCCCTTGGGGCCCTACTGTCTCCAAATATAATTTCAGCGAAAGATAACGCATCATAACCATGCAGAGCTTGAAATGGCGACATACCTATAGACATGTGGTGTCTTGTGTTGTAGCAGTATTCACCAAAGTGTAGCCACCATATCCACGCTCTTTGCTGCCCTATCACATAGTTACGCAATTAGCCCTCCAACCACTTGTTAACTATCTTTGTTTGCCCATCTGTCTGAGGGTGGTTACTAGTACTCGAGGTGAGCTCAGTAACCACCAACCGGAATAGCTCCTACCAAAATCCACCCATGAACCTGCTGTCCTGGTCACTGACAATGGTCTTTGGGAGACAATGTAGCCAAAAAACTGTTGAACTAAAGATGATCTGAGGTTGTCATTGATGTCAACCCAAGCAGCACCAAGGATGACCTTGAACTTCCATGGCACGTTGGGAATCGTCATTCATGATTTCTCTTCTCATAACCATTATAGAAACACTCTACTCAAAAATATCTTTCTATCGGTATATAGCTCTCCTCGTAATTCCTCACGGTTTGTAAGTTATTCAAGATTGAAGTAAGTAACCCCAATTAGTGGGCTAAAAGCCCATGGGGTTGTGGCATGGCATTTATCATCGATTTTGGTCATTGAATAGTCAATAATTAATAATTTTTTAAACTCCTAAAATCTCTCCAAAATTCTTTATAGAAGCCCCTCTCAACTCTATAAAAAGAAATCTAATATATCCTCCAAAAGTAGTGATGGTGGCATTTTCGCTATAACATTATTAAAGCAAAGTTTTAGATATTGAAATTAAAACCCATTTGAGCCGAAATCCTGATGAACGTTGTGACCGAATTTCAGATCTTGGTTTGCTATATTTTCAGAGATATGATCTATGGAAGTTAGGGTTTCTACAAGCTCTCGAATTTCATCTCAAAGAGGTGACCTTGGAAAAATCGTCATAACTCTCTCTCTGAGAAGTGGATTGGAATTCTGTCAGAAGTGTCGGATAGTGCACAGATTATAGTTTTCTGTGTATCAATTTCAGAGCCTAAGGAGGAAGCAGTGACACGTGGCACGCCATACAAGTTCGCTCTACTGAACTAGTCCATAATTAGGTCATTGTGAGAGATTGGGCATAACTTTGGCTTGAAGAATCCAAATCGGGTCAAACCTATGGCATTGGAAAGAAGACGCAGAGGGCTACTACAGGACCGAAGATCACATATTGGGGATCTGAAATCACAAAGATACATCAAATTCAATATCGTGCTCCTAAAAGGCAAGGAAAAAAAACTAGATCAAGTGCTGTCAAGGGCAGCAAATGACCAGACTTTCTAGGGCAGCAAAGAGTAAGGTGCAGCAAAATGATGCAACAAAGGTAAGCTCTAGGTAAGTATCTTCTGTATATGCATGTTCATCTCTTAATTGCATTAGGTTCTTTGTATTCTAATTTGTTGTTTTTGTTTAGCACTGACATATGCTCTGCAGGATGAGGTAAGTTTTGCTATTATCATGTCATGGGTATTTCCTTGAAGACTTTTTGCAGGTATTATATATTCATCAAGAGAAGTGTGAGAAAGGGTAGCATGACAAGAGCAACAATCAAGGTGTAGAATAGCAGCAAGAAGTTCACCACATGAAGTCTTCAAGTGGGCAACACTGCATACAGTGATTGTAAAAGTATCATTGTACAAAGTCATTGTAAAAGCATCATTGTAAAATTTGTACAAGTGTCTATCTTCGAAGAGTTGAAGAGGCAGTGTTGAGAGGTCTAGGATCATCATTAGGTGGTTGTGTCATAGTTGGGGTTATGGTCTAGTGTGTCTTCTTCTTCTATATCATTGTAAAGTGGACCATTTTCCCTGGTACGAGAGTGCATTCTTCTTTTATTCTTCTATAGGGTGGTAGGTTGGTGCTAGGCTGGTGCATGAAGTCACCAACAGGTTCAAGCCTATGAAAACTTCAGGGTGGTAGGGTGGTGATAGGGTGAGTTGTAGCTCATTGAGTGTTGGGGCATCCGTTCAGTTGACTACTGAAGAATCTCGGGCGTTGGAGCACCCATCCAATGGGAGCTGGAGAAGAGTGCTTTTCTAGATTCTAGAAAGTTGGAGCTTTCTTTTCAATTGGAGTTGAAGATTAAAGAATTATTAGAAAAGAGTTCAGATGGTTTTAGTCCAGGAGCTTAGGGTTAATTTTGCAGCAATTTCTTAGCACTAGAGGTGGGGTTTCTAATAGTTCCTTTCCAGCCAATGGTGTAGTTTTTTACGCAGTGCAGAGCATTATAGGAGTAGTGATTATCAGCATTTGATATCATTGTCTTATCACCTGGGTTATGTCACGCTTGCCATTGAGGCAAGTCGAGGTGCATTTCTCCATACTTTTGTACTTGTTCAATTGGATTAATAAAATGGATCAGTTGGTTCTTACTTCTGGAGTTTTTATGAGTATTTGATGAATGTTTAAAATTTTGTGTTGTAAATCGATTTTGCTTTATATATCACTATTTATCCAAGTTGGGATCATTACAATGGTATCAGAGCTCAGGTCCTGGCTCAACTCTGGGGATATTCCTATGAGTGAGGAGGACCAACAAAATATTACTTACAGGAGGCAAAGCTACCATAGCAAGGCGAGGGAGTTGGAGATCACTACAGACACAGAGTACCATGGGAACACAATGGTAACAGAAAACATGGTGGAGCCCAAGAGCATAGAAGAGATTGCCTTTGACAGTCTCTTGAAGGCTCTGAGCAATTTGGAAAAGGGGCAGAATGAGATGTTGGATGAGATGAAAATGCAGAACCGAGAGCAGAGCACTCACTCGGAGTTTCTATTTGGAGAGACTTCAGGGGCCTCTCAACAGCTTGATCATTTTTCACCCACTGCGCAGCCTCCATCATCAAGTGGGCCAACTCGAGCCACTCTACTGTTTTTCTTACCTTTGGCACAAGGTGAACAGGGTGGAGTTGAGGATCAATCACCTATGGGGAGTATTTCAGGGAGTGGCAGTCCATGGGAGCAGACTTCAAGGAGGCAGTACGCTTCAGAGATTTTTGCCAGGTCAAACAGAATGAGAAGGGGAAGGGCTATGGAGCCCATGGTATGCAAAACTATGAGTTGCAATGCACCATTCAAAATATGTACTTTCCCACCTATGATAGCACTACCAAGTGCACAACACATGCTTGGGTGGAGAAGTTGGACACATATTTCCAGCTCAATAGGATCACGAAGGTAGACGGCATTAAAGCGACTACATTGCATTTGGAGGGGGAGCCACACGATTGGTGGTTTCATGGCTTGTCCAATCTAGGGCATGCCAAAGTGACCTCCTATGAGGACTTCACATGGAGAGTAGTCGAGTGTTTTGATCGGAGGGATCCAAAGGCTCACTTCAGGGAGTTGACCCAGCTCAGGCAGATAGGACATCCCAAGCATTATATTTCAGAGTTCCTGAGGGTCTCAGCCATGGTGCCAGGTTTGGCAGATGCTAGGAGAGTATACACATTTGTGGATGGGCTGACAGAGCCACTGCTGGGATTGGTGAAGTCATACAGACCATCTACTCTTCTGGAGGCAGTGACTTGTACGAGAGATTTGCAGGGAGCCATCCACAAGACCCGAGCACCCATTCCTCCATGCACTCCCTACCCTTAGAAAGGAAGTGACACTAGAGCGCCCACAGCATAGAGAGCAGCCCAAGGGTGGGGACAGTTGGACGATGAGACCAAGAGAGACCTTGGGAGGAGGAAGTTGTGTTTTACATGTTGAGAGCCTTGGGTACTAGGCCATCAGTGCACAACAGGCAAGGCTCATTACATCGAGGTCTTCTCAGATAGCAATCAAGAGGATGAGGTGTAGTTGGAGCTTGGTGGGGGAGACAACAAGAATCCAGCAGAGAGGGGACCACCACCACCACATGGGTGAGCATCTTTTGCACCAGCTGGGGGAGTCCTAGCTTGTTTGTGCAGGATTCCCAATTTTTTTACCATGAGGATCAAAGGTACAGTGCAGGAGCAGCATGTCTTAATTTTAGTAGATAGTGGTACCACCCACAATTTTATTGATGCTCAGATGGTCCAGAGAAGGGGCATCACCATTGCAGAGTTTGAGGGGTTTTCAGTTCTAGTACCAGGGGATAAGACTATGCAGTGCACTCAATCTGTTCCCGCTCTGACTGTGACCGTGGGGAACTATTCGATGACAGACCACTTCTTCGTAGTGGATGTACTGGACACCAATGTGGTGAAGGGTGTCCAATGGTTGTACTCCCTTGGCCGAGTTACCATCGATTGGAAGCAACTAGTGATGGAGTCTAGTGGGGTGGATGGTAAGCAGGTGGTTCTTCGAGGCATGCATTCGTATCCTCCACAAACAGTTCCAACCCACAGGATGGAGGCAGATTTGAGGCATGGAGACATAGCATGGGCAGTAGAGCTGAGGATTTCAGACGCTGGGGGGAAGGCCAAGCCACCACATCCAGACCTACAGGCGATAGTCGATAGATATCCGGTAGTTTTTGGAGACATAACACCAAGACAACCACCTGACAGGGGTTTCGAGCACACTTTAGAGTTGGAGCCTAGTGTGAAGGCAAACATTACTACATCCTATACGAATCCCAAAACCTATAAGGATGAGATTGAGAGGGCCATGAGGGAGCTATTGGCATTGGGCCACATCAGATTGAATTCTAATCCATTCGCTTCTTCAGTTGTGCTTGTGAAGATGAAGGATGGGACTCTCCGCATGTGCATTGACTACAGGGCCCTCAACAAGAAGACACTGAAGAATCGGTAACCCATTCCGCGTATTGATGAGTTGATAGACGAACTTAGGGGAGCCAAGTACTTCTCTAAGATAGCTTTGCGGTCTAGGTATCATCAAATTTGGGTGAGGGAGCAGGATATTCCAAAGACAACCTTCAAGTGTCATTATTCGCATTTCAAGTTTTTGGTCATGCCTTTTGGGTTGACCAACGCACCTACTACCTTTCAGTCATGCATGAACCATGTGTTCAGAGGTAGCTGAGGAGATTTGTACTAGTGTTCTTCGATGACATCTTGATCTACAACAGGACGTGGGAGGAGCACCTACCACATCTAAAGACAGTGTTGCGTATCTTGGAGGAGCAGCAGTTCTACGCCAAGATGTCCAAGTGCGAGTTTGGGCTGACAGAGATGCTCTACATGGGGCACATCATAGGTGCAGATGGGGTCAAGGCGCACAAGGAGAAGATCAAGGTCATTCGGGATTGGCCAGAGCCTAGAGATGTGATAGCACTGAGAGGATTCTTGGGCATCGGTACTTATTTTCGGAAGTTCGTTAAGGGCTTCTCACAGTTGGTGGCACCCTTACCGATTTGACTAAAAAGGGGGCTTTTACATGGACAGATGGGGCTTAGGTAGCATTCGACCGCCTCAAGGAGGTGATGAGTTGTTGCCTAGTATTAGCACTCTTAGATTTCACACAGCCTTTCACATTGGTGTGCGAAGCATCGGGTGAGGGGATTGGGGCAATCTTGTCCCAAGGAGGGCACCCCATTTCTTTTGAGAGTCTGAAGCTCCTACCACATGAGAGGTCATATTCCATATATGACAAGGAGATGTTGGCCATAATGCATGCATTGGCCAAGTTTAGACAGTACCTGGTAGGCAACCAGTTTCGGGTGAACACAGATCACAATAGTCTTCGCCATTTCATGGGGCAACAAGGCCTCAATGATAGATAGCAAAGATGGGATAGCAAGGTGCAGACCTATGATTTTGATATTGAGTATGTGCGGGGAAAGAACAATGTGGTGGCAGATTAACTATCCAGAAGACCTGCAGGACTTTCACTCATGAACATTTTCCATGATTGGAAGGCACAGCTATCGGTAGAGTACTCCAAGATCATCAGGCATGCGAGATTTTGGAGGGAAACTATGCAGATGAGCACTACAGGGTGATGGATGAGGCTATATACTACAAAGGGCACATATTCTTGGTTTCGGGGTCCCAGTTGAGGGAGCGCATCCTTCGTGCAGCGCATGATTCTCCTTTGTCTGGACATCAGGGGTTCAGGAAGACCTATATGGCAATGAGAGAGCACTTCACCTAGAAGGGCCTCAGAGGTGACGTTTTGAGGCATGTGCAGGAGTGTGAGACTTGTCAGAGGAACAAAGGGGAGTTGACCCATCCAACAAGACTATTGCAGCCTCTTCCCATCCCTGAGGGAAATGCGAGAGTATCTCTATGGACTTCATCACTGGACTTCCCTCGAAACAAGGGGAGGATTGTATTTTTGTGGTGGTCGGTCAGCTGACCAAGTTTGCACATTCCTTTGCCATTCCGACACAATATTCAGCTTCACAGGTGGCAAAGTTGTTCATTAGGGAGGTCTTTCGCCTGCACGTACTCCCTAAGATTATAGTTAGTGACCGAGATAACTGATTCACGGGGGGATTTTGGCAGGACCTTTTCAGGCTAGTTGGCACTGAGCTCACCCGAGCACTAGTTATCATCCACAGAGTGACAGCCAGATAGAGAGGGTGAACCAGTGGTTAGAGGGCTATCTCAAGAACTATGTGACAAGGCAGCAGAGGGCTTGGATTTGAACACTGCATTTGGGAGAGTATTGTTACAAGATGGCACATCATATGTCCATTCGTATCACTCCTTTGCATGCTTTATATGGTTATGATGCTTTGTCTTTTACTGACATTGTTTTTGGAGACAGTGGAGCCAGAAAGGCCAAAGATTGGATCCTAGAGAGCCAAGATATCCTCAAGGCTCTTAAGGATAATTTGCAGATAGCTCAGAATTAGCAAAAGATGTATGTTGGCAGGCATCAAGTGGAGAGCCATTTCATTTCATAGTTGATCTTATGGTTGAAGGCTTCCCCCCATGGATGGAACCTATCTAGTAGGGTTTGGTTTCATAACTTGTCTTGATTAGACAAAGGGGTAATTTCACTCCTTGGGTTCTACTTCTTTGTACTAATTGAGAAGCATGAATAAACAACTTAAGAAGGGCATTTATCTTAACCACAATAGCCCTCGTGGAAACAAGGCACCTAGGCTCTAATCCAACAACTAACCATTTTTTACAAAATTCAAGTTATTGTTTTTATTTATTTACATTGTTGAAAAAATCCATAAAAATAGAAAAAAAGTAAACCATTGAAAATATTTCGAAAGTTCATAGATTATGTTTCTGAACTAGACAATTTTTTTGGGATCTATGCCATATTGATAATATAGATTCCCATGGAAAAACAACCCTCTTGTTTTATGCTTTAAAGGTTTATCTAACATCATTTTGAGGGTTTTGAAGGTACCTTTACAATTCTAAAATTTGGTTGCAGCAATATCTTCTCAAGGATTGGTAAGGCTCTTTGCCTAGGGTTTTTGAATAAAATTGTTTCAACTCTTTAAAGCCCCAGTTTCGTTTCAAAAATATTCTAACTACATCTTATCAACATTTGAAAGTGTTTGAAGCTATCTTGAGTGTTACAAAAGGTTTCATCTTAAATTTTAATTGAACTATTTTCTAATTTTGACCATAGGGGAATTGAACCCCCTTTTTATGCAAGTTTTGATTAGATTGTTGTGGCTTGTTAGTTGCCGCATTTTTATTATAGCTAAGCAGTGTTTTCACTCATATTTAAGTACCCAAGCTCGAGCTCCTAGGGATTCACCATCCTAGTGTGTTCCCACACTTCCAAGTTGCTTCAAAGATGCTCCAAATCTGCTATTGTTGTGTTTTCTGGTTGTTGTGCAGATTTGGAAGCATATGACAGCAGCAAGATGGTCCAAATCAGGTTACGAATCAAGTTGCAATGTAATATTCCTAATTAGCCATGGCTAATTGGAATATTCAATTTTGCTCAATTTTTGCCTTCTATAGTTATTTATAAATAAAAAAGTGAGAAAAGGGGACATAACTCACTTCTAGAATAAAAGTCACTTCCTAGTAGCACAACGTTGTGACTTAAAGGGGAGCCAAGGGGGCCAAAGGGGGACGCAGAGATGGAGCCCATGCAAACACTTGGAGGGACTGCGCAGAAGGAAAGAAACACGTGGCAAGAGGGGAATCATGTTGGAGGAGGTGAGCCTTGGGATTGAGAGAGGCAAAGGCTATAAAGGAGAGAGAAGCCCCCTCATTTCGATCATTCAGTTACGTGCATTTGAGCTAGTCACTTCGACTTAGAGCACGCTGGTTGTTTAGCTAGTCTGCAGCACTGTTTAGTGCATTGAGTGTCTCTGTTTGGAGATCTCACCCTTAGCCCTGGGGGACTTCGAGTGCCTACTCGGGCAAGGTATTTCTATCAGCATTTTGGCAGTAGGTCCATCAGCATTTCTAGCAGGAGGATTGAGCATCTTGGAGGACTGCGCAGCACTGGGAGAGATGACGCAATTCTTTCTGGCAGGAGTTCTGGCTTGAGGGTTTACAGTAGGATTTGTGTTGGGAGATTGAGCAGGGGATCAGCCCTTGCATATTGGAGGGTGTTGACCACTACGTGTCAACTACCTATTAGCAGTACACCCCCTTTTCTTTGCAAAAGGGATAGCCCTTGATCGACGTGTCCGTGCCATTCGACAATCAACGTCGACCTGATCATGTTATGTTGTAAACCAAGTCTGCATGTATAAATTGTAAATAATCTTAGCAGATCTGAGTCATGTATGTAAATTTCCCAGGTGGACCTAATTTTCTAGTGATAATCTACGTTCCGGAAGGTTTTTTGTCTCACCGATCCATGATCGGCAGAGTTTTCCTTCAACCTAACCCCAAAGCCGGAATGGATTTTGTCATTAGAATCTTAGGGGAATCTTAGTGTGTTGATCTACTAGATTATGTTTGGTCGCAGAACTGGGTGGTCTATGAGGGTCTATGTCAAATGGGTTTTCCCCCTTAAGATGTAAAATTGTAAAGTTCATGATGTAAAGTGTC
>APFE031703353.1:7478-36620 GCA_000404065.3 Pinus taeda | reverse complement strand
TATCTCTGAGAAGAGATGTGTTGGCTACATGCCTCTGAACTGACTTACAATGAGGCTCGAAGGCCTATTTATTGTTGAGAAACAATGAAAAACCCTTAACATTCCAAAACCTAACCCTAGGAGATGAAACGCAAACTGTGGGCCCCGTTTGGGGGTAAGTTGGTACATCAACTTCCCGGGGTCGTAACTTTAGCATATGATCTCCGTTTGACGCGTACAATAGCTCATTAGAAAGATCTATTCGAGCACTATCATTGTTGGAACGGCAACACAGGTCCATGTTCCATGGACCCGTGTTGCCCCTGGAACCCCAAAAAACGTCGTTTAGGGCCTCAAAACGGCTCCGGAAGTTCAGGACCCGAAAAATTGCTAAAAATAGTAAGTTGTGCTACAATTAAGGAAACTGAAAATGCTGAGAAAGACAATGGTGGGGGTCCATGTGGACTTGGCAGGTGGCCACCAATATCCACCTGGATCAATATATCCTTTACTTTTTTGATTTCCCATAGCCATCATATCATGAAGTTCTTGAGCTTTTAAAATGGCTTGTTGATGCAAACTAGAAGAAAATTCATTTTTTTCCATAACCTCTACAATTTTTGGATTTGAAACATTCTGAATCTCAGTATAAGTTTTCTCCAATGGTGCGTGTGAGATAGAATGGGTGGGAAGGGTCAGTAAATTTTGCAGTTCAACACTGTAAGCATGTTGTACTGGTTTATTATGGTGAGGGTGCGGAATGAGTTGAGAAGTAAATTGTGTACAGAATGGAGTATTTTGATGATGTAGTTGATTGGGTTGAGTGGATGATTTTGATGGGAAAGTAAGATGTTGTGGAAGAGTTGGTGAAGAACATGGATGATGTTTTTGTGCTACAAGATGAGGGAGAGTAGTCATACAATCATAAGATGAACCATGCTAAACCTGTAGACAAGATTGGTGGTGGTTATATTGAGATTTGACATGGCTACCCCAACACATGAGTATTCCATAATGGATTATGCAAGTAAGAGAATGGAGAGGAAGTGTTTTGAGCCATACTTGTAGGCCATGATTTCCATGGTTTTGACCTTGTTGCAACTTCCTCATCTCTTTGATATGCTACTTCCATCCTAGATAAGGAAGAACAATGATCTATAGGATGCTCCTTTCCGTAATGAGGGAAAAACACTTCTTCAATTTCTTGATTTTTCTTAATCTGCAAAGCATCCAATTTTGAATTTAGAGAGCTAATAAAATCAACTTTAAAATTTTCAAATAAAACATTGATTTCAACTCTTATGTCTCCTATTCTTGTAGCAGATTTGGAAAAGAAAGAAGAAAATTCTCTAGATTTCTTACTAGCCTTGGAGATTCCTCTTGAATAACATATGCACAATTCACAAACATCATCATATCAAAACTAAAAAACATCACCTTTTCCTATCAGATTTAAGAGTTCTAAAAATTCATTTTTGATTCCTTTAAGTAGGAGTGTTTTTAAGATCTCTTTTTCCAAATGCTTATGCGTTGATTTTTGAAGGTTGTATCAAAATCGCTCCACATAGTTCTCCAAGCTTTCATCTTCCCCTCGTATCATATCGAAAATATCTTCATTGGATTTGTGGTAGTCTTGGTACTTCTTCAAGAATATGTTCTTCATGTCCTCCCATGTTTGGATGCAGTTCCCACCTAGGCTCATGAAGGATCAGAGAGCTGCTCCTTTTAGAGTAAGAGGAAACACTTTCAACCTTTGATCATTAGTACAATAATCATATCCTCTACAAAGTATTTCGAACTCAAATAAGAATGTATCTAGATCTTCATTTGTTAAACCATGAAAATTTAGGATAGATGACGGGGAAATTATGTGCATTTGTGTCACTCCTCCTAGATCTTTGATAGGGAATTCAAAAGTTGCAATGTGAGCCATTTCTTACCATCATGGAAGATGTTTTTCATGTGTTTCTTCAAGGCTCCTCTTTCAAATGTTCCTATCACTTCGTTAGTGAAATGGGTGGTACTTACATAACCACTTGAGTGGAATTACGAGATTTTTTCAAAAGTTCTTCCTCTAAATTTCCTACTTCAATTCCTACAAAATTTTGCTAAAAAGACGGCAGAGGAGAAAGCACTTTACTTGCTCATTACACATATTCTTACCTCCCATTCTTAATACCCAATTCTTTCACAACAGACAAATATCAAACACCTACTTCAACTTCTATCTAATTGTGTTGAAAAGTGAGCAGAGGAGCAAGCACTTTACTTGCTCATTACGTAGGTTCTTACCTTCTGTTTCTAATACCCAATTATTTTCCAATAGAAAATATCAAACATACATCACTCTCTGTGAAATGGAAACACTCTCCCCAGCAATGGTGCCAAAATGTTGGGTGCTAAAAGGTGTCTTTTAAAAATCCTAATTGTCTCACATTAATTATCAACCTGGGTAAGTATTTTTGTTTCAAGAGTGTAGACAATATGTGTAAGCTATAAATCTAGAGAGTAATGATTTAAGATAATCTATTAAATTCAATACAAGAGTATACATATCAAAACATAAATCTCAAGCTTGTAGCTTTTAAGGGAAATAATACATCTAAGCATCAGGACTTAATCTCAAGAAAAACCATAATCCAATCTTAAGCAAGCAATTTAAATTGGAATAACATCAACTGATAGCACTGTAGCCATAACTAAGCTCTTTCAACTGGATCTACATTAATCAAACTCTGTTTTACTTTAAGTAATGCCAATGGAAATAACATCAACCGAGAGTTTAGTAGCATTAACCAATCTCTTTCAGTTGATTCTATACTAATTGTACTTTTATCATAATCAACGGGAATCAATGTCTGAAATGATAATTAATTTAATCTGTAGTGATCATAAATGAAATCAAATGACAATGTTGCGAAGTGCATGAGATCAGAACAAAGGAAAGTAAACTAATTGCAATGTAAACTCACAGGAAATCAGAAGATATGAAACAAAATAAACTCGCGGGAAATGTAAAGATATAAAACAGAATAACCTTACAGGAAATAGAAAATAATAAAACAGGGAATCTCAGTAAGATCCACCAAATATTAGGCCCTAGCCACTAGTGAATACTGTTGAGCTACTTCAAAATATCCAAATGACCAGCAACACAAATTATATATTAATCATTAAATTCACTCATCATTACAATACGATGTATCCTTCAGAATAACATTCTACTTATTGAAATTACAATTGAGGTCCTAAGAGAAAAGCTAAATCTCTCCATTATCCCCTCTCCTCCTATCTTATCCTATCCCATCTCTAATAATCCATAGCCCTCTTTGTTCTCTATTCTCATTTAAATACACAGAGAGGATAGAGAAGTTACAATAGAGATGATTACAAAATGTTTCTCATAACAAAATTGGATTGTTCACAACAAATTGATCAGCAAGAAGATGTGTGAAATATCTTTCCATCAACATTCAATATAAACAAGTCGAATTTGGTATCATAACTGAGATAATTTGGAAAACAACTGCCACAATGAATCTGAGAAAATCATCTTCAGAGAACCTTCCATTTTTCTTAATTCAAACTGAATTGAGGAAAACTGCTCACAATAAAACTAATTCAGTCCATTCTGGACAAAACCTATGTTCCATATTTTCTAAATTCTTCTCCATTTTCCCAAAACGTCCAATGCAAAACTATCACTTCTTATTCCAACGAATTTCTAAGTTGAAATATTTAATGATGAATTGGAGATCAAATCTACAATCTGGAGAATATCTTGGAGGCTAAAATGGTGAGTGATGTTACAGAAAAATTATTAATAAAGCATCATTGGTAAAATCATGCATAATAATCATCAACTTATTAAAAATAAAGGAGAGGAACTAATATTTATCCATAAGAGCATAAATAATTATAAAATGGAATTATATGATAAATCATGATAAATGACTTGATAAAGAAGGGTAGAAATGGACGAAATAGATGTTAAAAAGTAATAATAATAATGGCATATTAGCGGCCCAACACATATGTGTATGAAAATTTAATATTACCTCTACCTTGGCAAGATCAACCTGAATTCTTGCAACTGAAAGCAGGTGTCCCGAAACTATTCCTTCTTTCATCATCATATGGAATTTCACTGTACTAAGAGAAACATGTGTATTCTTTCATCTTTAAGTACTTTCTCTAGGTTTTCCATACCTTCTTCAAAATAATGCACATACGGGGTGAAGTCATCCATTTAGATTTCCACAATATCATTGAATAGATCAGAAAAAATTCCTAATATTTCCACTTGAAAGGTAGAAAATGCATTACAAAGACCGAATGAGAGGACTCAGTATGTAAAGGCTCCCAAAGGGGATGTGAAGGTATTTTTATCTTGATCCTCAGGAGCTATTTGGATCTGGTTGTACCCACTAAATCCATCTAGAAAGGAGACTAACATCTTTCTGGCTAATGTATCAAGGATATGATCAATAAAAGGTAAGGGAAAATAATATTTTTGAGTTTCCTTATTTAATTCTCTATAAATAACAAAAAAATGCCACTTTCCATTATTCTTCAAAATTATGACTAGTGGGAATACCCACTGACTGTCTGAGATTGGGTAAATAAATCCCACATCTAATAGTTTTTGTAATTTGTCTTTGACAATTTTCTTTAAGGAAACATTCATTCTTCTTTGTGGTTGCCTAATAGGTCAACATTCTTCTTTAATGTATATGTGATAAGTACAGAAGTCAGTAGGGATTCCTTTCATATCTGTATATTCCCAAGCAAATGCTTCTTTCTATTCCCAAAGGAATTTCAGTGACCGTTCAGACTGGGAAGGTGAAAGGTTAGGATTAATGTTAAAAATATTCCCTGGTTCAATTTCTACAGGAACATTGTTATGGGATACAATTACAGGAACATTATCAACTTCAATCTTCACTTCAATGGCTTCCTGAACATTTCAACTCATAACACATTCTAATAGCTGGTAGGTTGAATCAGAAACAAAGTTGGGGCTCCTGATAAAGGTACTGATCGCATCATCTTCCATTTCATCCTTAGGATAGAGGGCCTCACCAATAGTAATAATTGGTCTAATTTCTTCATTTTCAGGTTCGAGCCCTTTTGCAAGTAGAGATTTATGTATTAAGGTATATCCTCTTTATCTAATGAGCTTGGTTTTGCAGGGGGCTAAAGCATGATATTCTTTGTAACTTCTTCATTGGATATTACCATATTTCGTGACCGACATGCAATGTAAGAATTTGTGATCCCAAGCCAAGGTCTTCTTAAAATCAAAGGGTGTCCATGAGATGGGGATTGGGTATGTAATACCAAAAGATCGACATGCTATCTCTATGAGTCTACTGAAATGGTTATATCTTCTAACTTCTATATCGGCCTTATAGTATATTGATCTACCAATTTTAGGATGATGGAAGTTGATTTAAGGTTTCATAGGCACAAGGTAATCACAGTTGCAAAAGTATTGACATTAATTGCTTCCGCAAAGTCTACTAGCACTTTTGGGATATCGACCCCATTAATTTGTACTATAGGAATTAGGTTCCCTAGATCCCTGTACTTAATAGATGTAGGCATCCCCAACATTATGTCTAATAATTTTCCCATAACGTGAATAGTGATTTTATCCTTTTGTTTTCTTCCATGTTTCTTAGAGAAATATTCTTTGATCTTCTTTCCATTAATTGACACATCCCTCATAACCTGAGGTAATGGGATTTTGACAAATAAATTTTGTATTTCCCCTAAAAAGTCAAATTCAGGATGAGCTATATGGTTGCTCAAGGATAGTCTCTCAGGGTAAGGTGGAATAGTCTGACATCCTCTAGCAACTCTTGTTTGAGAAGGGGGTTTTTGTTCCATTGGAATTTTCTTTGACTCATCCCCAATTGTTGAAGTAGAATTCCTAGGTTCTAGTTTTGAGACATCATCATTAGTATGTTCAACAATTATTGGTGAATTCTAAGTATTTAGCACTCGAGCGGACCAGAGATTTAATTCATTACATTCTCCAATTGAAATAATGTATGCAGGAAAGTTGAGTGTCTCAAACTGTTGAACCCCCTTATTGTTTGGATTTGGGTTGGATCAGACAGGTAGTTGTGGAAAAAGAGGATTATTACTTGTGGAGGAATTAGAAGGTAGTTGTAACTATTGTTGCGGCATGGGATAGGAGAATTGTCCTGAAGAAGGAGGAGGGTATCTAAACCCATTATGGGGCCATGATGGAGTTGGAACAGACTAAGGGAACCATGGTTTCCAGGGCATTGAATATTGACAAGACCACGACCATGAAGGTGGAAAAGGTACAGATTGAGGCCCAAAATTCAAATTATTAAAATAATCAGAGGTGTGTTGAGGCAAACCTTGATTCATGTTATGTGGTTGTGGTTGTCATGGTTTCCTTGATCCCATGAAGTACAACTGATCTACCTCTTCATTTTCTCCCTGAAAATTTTCCTTTAGCCTAGGAAGAGATGGACAGGTGCTATTGGAATGACATTGTTCACATATCACATAGGTCTCAATAGTATTCAATGGACATTATTTCAATAGGTGCTTCTTCCTACATTGAGGGAATAAAATGGACATAGCCTTCTCTGCTTCCATCTACTTCTATTTTTCCTATAAAACATCTAGTTGTGCAGATAGTGTGCTCAATATATCAATCCTTAAGCTATCCAAGAAGTCTCCAATTTATGCTTTCATAACTCCACTTCTCGACGTATTGAGGATTTGGATCCCCTACCTATGCCTCGTAGCTCCATGTGAACATTTAATGAAAAATTGGAAAATGGTGTCAAATTCTTCCTTTGATATATCTCCCTTTCCTAATACACTCAAAAGATCCAAAGATTCCTCCCTTAGTGCCGAGAGAAAAATTAACTTCATGATATCCTTATCCATATCACTATGGCTTGATCTCTGCAAATGATATTTGAAATGTTCCACAAAGTCCTCCATGTTCTCATCCTCTTTCTACATAATCTGAAAGATTTATTCCTTAACATCTTGAGATTTCCAGTAGTCTTGATACTTTTAGATGAAAATCATCTTCATATCATCCCATGTAGTAATATATTTGCCCCCCAAACCCATGAACCATCTCAAAGTTGTTCCCTTCAAAGTGGTAGGGAATACATTCAATTTCTAGGCATTAGAAATATAGTCATACCCCCAACAGACAATGTCAAATTCAGACATGAATGTGTCTCGATATTCAGAATAAATACCACAAAAATTAGGTAATGTTGTCAAAGGAATAGGCTTCATAGGCGCATCACCCTTGATATCTCCAATTGAGAACTTGATCAAAGAAGTCGCAGGAGCCATGAATATCTTCTAATATTCACTCAGAATATTAATGAGTTATAATTGTTATATGATGTGCAGTTGAGTCTATTTAACAACACTTCCTCGATCAAATGGTGCAGTGAATTCCCTCAAGTATTCTTATTCTTATGAACTCATAGTGTTCAGTTTGCCTGATCCTCTACTTGCTACTTCTTCTTCCATGAATTATGCTTTTGTTCTTGGGGTAGGTTTTGGTTGTGAAATTGACTTCCCTCCAGATCTCATATGAGATCTCACCCTAACAGCATCTCACGATGATTCTCATGACTGACATTTTGAAATGGTTTCTTCGATATAGGTAATTATTCCTATATCTTTCCTTCCTCTATTTGGGGGTCTTCCTCTTCCCCTTTTATTTGTATCTTTTTTCATGCAATCAGAAAATAAAAGGAAAACATTCAGGCAAACTGAAAGCTCAAGAATTTGAGCAAGGTGAAAGCATCCCTCCCGGGGATGAGAGAGTGGCCCCTAAAAAGAAAGCAAAAGAAGGGAAACAAACCAACCATAGAATCTAATCTTAGGAACTAAAATAAGGTGAATAAAAAACTTCCCTTTCAGGATGAGGGAGTGGCTCCTATGAAATAAAAGAAACAATCTAATGCTTAGGACCTAGAGTGGGGTGAAAAAATTCCCTCCCCAGGATGAGAGAGTGGTCCTATGGTCAACACTGGTTTTACTTTCACACCTTTGATAGCCTCCCTCGGAATGATGCCAAAATGTGGGTGTTCAGATGAATTACACAATTCAACCAATTCCACATTAATTGTCAACCCAGGGCTCAAATGGTTATTTCAAGGCTATCATGCAAGGTATATGTAGGACATAGTTTCCCTTCCCAACATTGAAAATTCAATCATAACATAACAATGTGTAACAAAAGGTAATAACTATAACAACAATCAGAGTAACAACAAGTTAAGATTCATAGCAACAGACTGAAAACATTACATAACAGAAAAATAACAAGTGGAGATAAACCTACGAACACATATAATCCAATAGCACCTGGTTAGGAGAGTGGGGCCAAATCCCTGATCAGGGCGGAGAGAAGGTCAAGAAGTATAAAATAATCAGAAGATCAGTAATTTTATTAATAAAAATAACATTACAAAGCTCTACTATTTCAGCTTAGAGTTCTCGTATGTCTGCTAGTAGTGCTTTCCCAGTCACGTAATCACTACTTATACATTTCATTTAACAACTAACATTGCCTAACATTATGATGGTTGTGTGCCTAAAAATACATAGAGATTGTTGAGATATAACATAATATAAAGATAGCACTTGTGCTGGTGAATAATTTGAACCACTGTTGCAACAAGTATCTAAAGATAGTGCTACCAACTCGATAGTCATGATACATTGAATCATGTTCTTGGTCTTCATTCCTCCAAATCTGCACGGAAACTTAAGTTAGCAAGCCACTTAAGGAAATAATCCCTATGAATATGCTTCATCAATTAAAAATTCACAAAGTCATGACAATAGATATACATTTTTTGTTTATAATAGAAATCGACCAACAAGGACATGAAATGAGTACAATAAAGGGATAAAAAGGTAGGTAAAAAGTGGGGAAATTTAGCAACCAACAACATTGAGGGTAAATCAAACTGAATAAAGGTTAATGATAGGAGGCTTATTGTATCTAACAACTTCAAGGCCAAACATCATGCAAGTAGTGGGGATTGTTGCCAGCTTTCAGGGTTTTCCACAAGCGAGTCATGTTGTTGATGTCAAGAGGATTTTCAAATATCTTCAAGGTATAGTAGAATATGGATTATGGTATGCTAAGAGTGAGTAATTCTAGTTGAAGGCCTACATAGATGCAGATTCAGATGGAAGCCTTAATGACAGGAAGAGTATTTCTAGTTCAATCTTCTTCCTCAAAAAATGCTTGGTGTCATCAATCAGTAAGAAACAAGCCTCCATTTCTCATTCGATTGCTGAAGCAAAGTATATTTCTATTGCTACCTATTGTACACAAATTCTATGGATGAATAAAACCTTGAAATATATAGAGGTAAAACTGAACGATCCCATTCCAATAATGTGTGACAACATAAGTGCCATCAGCATCTCCAAAAATCTAATCATACACTCAAAGGCTAAGCATATTCCTATCATGTTCCATTTCTTGAGGGAACATTTTGCATTGAATACTCTTAAACTTGAATATGTATCCACTAAAGACAAAATAACATATATCTTTACCAAGCCACTGGCAAAAGAACCATTTGAATATCCCAGACAACAAAATGGTGTTGCGGTTCTTCCCTCCAAATGACTTCATTTTAGTAGGTGGTGGTAGCTACTCAGCATGCGGAACTCATGGGAGAGTAGGCTGCAATGGTTCAGGGGGAGTGCTCGAGAAGTATTATTTACCACTAATGTCAAAGGGAGAGAAAATTGGCATAAGACTAGACCATGCCTAGCCTGAGGGGGAGCTTATGGTGTTTCCATCAATTCCGAAGAGGGAGATTGTTGGACATTTGATGGTGTATGGGTGGCTATGTAAGCGCTGGAAATGATGTAAAACAAGGGTCAACATGATGATTGAGTGTCTTGGGGGGAATCCCATGTTTGTTGGAGTGCTTTGTAGAAAATCATCACAGTAGCAGGCTTACTGAAGAAGTTAGAAAATGATGATTATAGTGATTGACCAGATAGAATTCCATTGTAGTTTCAGGTTTGATGTATAGAATCATCACAGTAGTAGGCTTACTGAAGAAGCCATAAAATTATCACCATGGTGTTTGAGAGCTCAATTTTCCAAGCACAAAGTAGAAGATTCAAGGAGCAGAGAGGTTTGTAGCCATCTCACAGGTAGAAAATGGAAACAAAGTCTACATCAGACCCTACCCAATGCAAAGTGTTTTGGAAGAGTTTTTCAATGATATGAGGAACATAAAAAATGGATCCCTCAATCAAAATATATGGTAAACTGAATTTCAAGGATTTGAAGCCTTAGGAAGGAAGGAATATTGGGCATATTAGATATCGAGATATCGGAGGTCAACACATCGGCATATCGAAGAATAGGATATCAAAGATAAACATATTGGGCATATTGGATATCAGAACCCTAGAGAATGGGACATCATCACATCAAATACTGGAACATCAGAGAGTTGGAGTAGTTGTCACATCAAAGGTGATATCGAAATATCGAAACATCAGAGGATCATGACATCAAAGTATCAAAACTTCTTAATTGAGTACTCTAAGTAGTTACGATATCCAATAGTGCTTGTAATACTAAAAGTATCGCGGAATGTTGACGAAGATTAAGAAAGGGTTTTTTTATAAAACCAAGGCTTGAAGGGTCCTCTTTTCTCTCCTTTGATAGGACACATGGCAACATGATATTGGCTCTAATAAGCTACAGTGTCATCTGATGCCAACATGATGTTGTAGTATGAAAGGACACATGATAGGATGATTCAATGATATTGGGTGCCCTAATGTGTCAGATCTAGGTAATAGTGGTCATTTCTATGAAGATGCCTTGTGGAGTTATGACATCATATCAAAGGTTTTCATATCATAGGATTAAGACCTCGTAACTTTGGAATAGAGGGTTATTGGAAAATTGTGATGGAGGGGACTTCCGATATTATGTTGGCTCTTTGTCATGAAAATCCAAAGAAACAAGGGTGTAGAGCAGTAGAAAAGGATGATTGGCCCCCAGTAAGAGAAAAATGCCTTAGCACTTGGTCCAATGGAGGAGAAATTCTCAAGGAGCTTAGTGTTAGAGGAGCTAAATACACCAGGACTAAGAAGTATAAAACATTGCAAATCTGTGAAGTTACGATGTGATGTTTCTCCAATAAGGAACTATAGCGAGTTAAAGGATGTATAGGTCAGAAGATGTGGAATTGAATGCAAGATCTAATGAGTTGGAAGTTGACAATGGGTTATACATGCATAAGACTCTGTAACAAGAAATAAAGGACAACATTTGTGGCAAAGATGAGTTCGCGAGAATGAAGGAAGTAAAAAACTGCTTCGCATGCACGAATGGTTGTGATAAATGAGAATAGAGAGATCATCTTTATGAACTATAGAGATCTATGGAATGATAAATAAGCATGGGACTCTCGTAGGAGTCTGAAGGTCACCTGGAAATTGATTTCTCGTCATGGAGCTCTATCGAGTCAGATGGTAAAGGACTACAAGGTCTATCTTTGTTTCTACACTGTGACAAGAAAATACTAGGAGACATAAGAGTGGCAAGGGAAGCCATGCCTAAGTACAGTGGGAACCTAAAGTACATACAATGTATACTACCTTGTGTAGATTTTTTTAGTTGAAGAAAACCATCACCTGCAATGGAGAAGATGGGGGAGCGTTGAGAAAATTGTGAGAGTGTTGTGGTGTGAGCATGTTGTGCTGTGAGAGAAGAGAATCGAGATAGAGAGGTTGAAGCACCTTGGAGGACTATGTGTAATACAAAAACTAGATAAGCAAGAGTGTTATGTGGATAATTGTAAGGGTAGTAATGAAGAGAATTCAATGGAGAGTTTGTACCCAAGATATTGAAACTGGGTCATACTAAAAGTTCATTTCTCCAAATTGGGACACAACTTGTGTTGTTGTAGGGTTTAGAGGAACTGATGACTATGGTGGAGGTGCTCTATGAAAATTGGGTTGAATGTCAAAATGTCATCCAAATACACCACTACAAATGATTTGGTGAAGGGTCACAAGATGTCATCCATCAACCTCATGAAGGTTGCGAGGCCATTTTTCAACCCGAAAGACATGACTAGCCATTCAAAAAGGCCCTCCTTGGATTTGAAGTTAGTCTTCCACACATCAAATGGTTTGATTAGTACCTGGTGATAATTAGAGTTCAGGTAAATCTTACTGAAATATTTGGCCCCCTAGGATGGTCCAGGAGGTTGTCAATCTACAGGACTAGGTACCTACTCCAAACATTGATCTTTTTCATCACCGGATAGTTAATACAGAGTCTCCAGGTCCAATCCTTCTCTTGTAGAAATATGATTGAGTTCCCGCAGAGTGATGAACATGGTTTGATGTGCCCTTTCTGTAATATCTCGTAAATCTACGTCTTGATTTCATCGTTCTCCAAAAAAAGCTCCAATAGATCAGTCCATTTGGTAGCGATGTGCTCGAGGTCAAATTGATGGTGTTCTTGACTTGACAGTGTAGAAGTACCCCTATGGGTGAGGTTAAGATGTGATTTTACTCCTCCACAACCTTGTCCACTAGTTGGTTCTTGTGCGAAGGATTCCTATGTAGAGGTCATCGCCACAATATTCAGCTTTCCCTAAGGACAAATCATAAGGAAAATAAATTTCCTGGTATGGGAAATTATCCTACTCCATTTCTTCCTAGAATGCATTTCTTTAGTATCTTGTACAACATGTCACCCAAAGTAATAATAATAGTGCGATTCCCAAACTCATACACAACATGTCGCTTCCACAAGTATGTTTTTCCTAATAATACATCATAAACTTCAAGAGGAGAAACATCACACAATACCTCATCGATAAAGAGATTGATGTTGTAGGGAAGGCGAAACTATTGGCTGACAAAGAGATCTTGCCCTTTCTGAAGCCAACCAATGGTGTATGGCTGCAGGTGTGGTGTGGTCGGTATGCTCAACTGCTTCATGATGCCTATTGAAATGAGGTTCTTTTGGCTCCTGCTATTGACAATGAACTACACCAGGGAATCCTTCACCCACATATATGAGTGTAAGAGTTTCTCCCCATCCTCTGGATCTTCAGGCTCATCCTTCTAGATATTGGTGGTAGACATGGTGGCACTATGCTTCAAATCAATAATTTGATTCCTTTTTTCATTCCCCTTGTCAATTTCAGTCTTATAGTCAGAACATGCACCTCATTCGAAAGCCTTTAGCTTAGCCACTAGTGACTGCTTAGCTTGAGAGTCACTTGTGATGTGAGTGGGGCTCCTTTGGAACTCACACAATTTGCAAGTGTCCTTATTTGTCTTTTTGGTGTTTTTCTTTGCTTGCAGCCTCGGCAAGTTGTCCTGGGTCTCCCCGCCTCGGATTTTTCCCTTGTTCTGCAGTTTGGGAGCACCTTTCCCATGCTTCAAATTCACAGATACAAAGTCTCACTTCTTCTATTTAAATTTCTACTTGATCTTATAGCATATCGATAGGTAGTTCCAAGTGAGGAGATGTCTAGGAACTCCATATCATCCTGGACTTAATTGTGTAGACAGTGAAAGTACTTGAGTAACAAATTCCACTCAAAATCCTTAATACCCAGCTTAATGTGAAGGGTATGGAAAACATTTTTGAACTTCGACACATCTTGGTCCCTTCACTACCACAATGTAGTCCACTTTATTTGTTTATCTTCATAGCTCCCAAGGGGGTAATATTGTTCCTTTATGGAATATTAGAAATAATTCTAAGTGGGTGTGGTTGAAAAAAGTGAGGATTCCCACTCATCGATTTGTTCACAGTAGGTTTCCCACCAGTCCTAGACATGTGGGATGGCCTTTAGAAGTGAAAATGTAATATTTTCCCAATTAGAAAAGTCATGAACTGAAAAATATACTTCCAACATATTTAACCATCTATCTACAACATATCCATCGATCTGGCCTTCAAATAATGGAATATCAAATTTAACTTGTACATTAAAAGGAGTGGCACCTCGAGAGTGGCAGATGGATGAATATGTGTCGCTTGTGGGTAGCCACCAAAGAATCTAGGCAAAGTTAGCCAACATCGCATGCCTCTGGCCCTTTAGGGATTCCTTGACCAACATTTTGAAAGGATATCTTATTACCTCATATTTATTTTCTCTGCCATGGGAGGCTTTTTGGGTTCGTGAGGTTGTTCTTACAAAGGTCCAACTAGTTTGATCCCTAACTCCTTATACCCTGACCTTATTGGGGATATGGAAAGAAAAATAGAGAAAGAGCAGACCGCTCTGATACCGTTGAACCAAACTTATAGAAGAATGCAACAAAATATGGAAATACGCATATAAACAAAGATGCAACATAAATAAAACTTGATTTCATTAATATCAAAGAGCTGAAATATGCTTACATACAGAAATGGAAATAAACTAGCTCAAGCGATGGTATCTTGTCTCTTAGAAGAGATGTGGGCACTACATCCCTCTAAATTGTGCTACAATGAGGCTCAAATTCGTATTTATTATTTAGAGACAATGGAAAACTCTAAACATCCAAAAACCTAACCCTAGGAGATGAAGAACCAAAACCATGGGCCCTGTTTGGATAAATAGGTAGATCAACATCTAGAGGTCATAAATTTTGCATACAATGTCCATTTGACATGCACAATACCTTGATAGAAATATCTATATGAGGACTACAAATTTGTACTATAATCTAGTTTTTCAATTTTACCAAAAAATGTCATATAGTCCAAACGGCTCCAAACGTTGAGGACCTGAAAACTGCTGAAAATAGTAAATTGTGCTACAATTAAGGAAATTGAAAAACTAAAAGAAAAAATGATGGGGGTCTAAGGTGATTCGGCTGGTGGATTCCAATATCCACCTAGGTAAAATTATTTTGAAATAATACCCACACTAAAAACCACCTCCATGTTTATTCCCATCACCATACCCTTAAAACATTAAGCATTTTCAACACCTTGGCCACTAGAGCATCTAAGATGTGTAGCTCTAAACATCTCCAACAAGAATTTGATCACTTGGAAAAGGTATTCAAGGATATATTCTATAAAGAGAAATACATTAACAATAGATTCACAAGATTTCAAAGAAAAAGAGCGTCTAAGCAAACCACCCCCCATGAAAATGACACTATGAGGATAGCAAACCTTCCCTATATTCAATGAATTGTTAACAAGATTGAAATAGTTAGAAAGAGGAATAATATCATCATATCCTTTAAAACTTTGGTTTGTGCAAACAGAAGGATGAGATTTTTTAAACAAAAGATATAAATCCATCATTAAAAGAGAGTCTACAAGGTTTCTTTCTCCTAAGGGAGATTTTACATTGGTGAAAGTGGGTGATAATTCATTACTATAATGACGGAACACTTTTTTGACATAAAATATGAATGTATGACATCCTTTACCTTAAGTTAAAATAGTCTCAAAATAAAAAAGTAGGTTTTTATTAAAGACACTCAAATTTTTCCTACAAAAAATCAACGTTTTAAATGACACATTAGAGAGGGTCTAGAAATTTCCAAAAACCTTGGCCTCCTAAATAAAGGTGAAGGATTGGAAATTAAAAGTAATTTTCTTCCATTGATCATTCAATCGTGGTCTCATTTTAAAAACTTGGTCTCTCTTTATTCTTTCCTAATATACCTTTTCTTCTTTTCCTCCTCCTCCAGAGAACCTTAGGTTCCTTATGTTTTCTGGCTTTATCCTTCTTTTTTCCCCTATCCTTTCCTTCCCTTAATATTTATCTTTCTCATATTCCTCTTGTTGGAAATAATAAATACTGAGGAGGGGGGGGTGGGGGGTGAATCAATATTGTTAGATCAGTAAAAACATTCCAATTTCATACTCAGAAACATATACGCTACTTCAATTAAGTTAACCCGCGTGTACACGCTACTATGTCTGATGCAACTTGCGTATATCCAGAGATATTATAATTCAGTTAGCTTAATCTTCAGTAGATGCATCAGAACATTATTAACCATATCAACAGTTAACAGGTGCAGTATAACAGAAAAGAACATCACACAAAAGCCACACACATGAACACCATGATATAAGGTGGAAACCTAATGTGGGTGAAAACCACCTGCTGCAATTCGTCTCTTCCTTCTTTAATAAGAAACCTCTTTTATAATGTACTGGTGTAGTCCTTTACCAGTACGTAGGCTACAACCTGCAGAGGGCTACAACCCTCTTAGCTCTTGTACTAGCCGATCCATTTACTAGTATGTAGGTGCTGACCCTACATAAGGCTACAACCTTCTTTCATTCAAGGACCACGTTTCATCAATTTTAAGACTGGATCCAAGAGTACAAAACAAACATTACTGCAATACAATCATCAACTTATACTTGTATCATAGTTCATCAAACAACCCAATACTGAATCACTGAAAACCTATCATCAAGAACACAGAACCCAAACCAGAGCCCAGAACTCTACAACAACCATCAGAATCAACAGCAACCTGAGATATCAAATCTTATTATGCATACGCTACTTCACTGTACCAAAACCGCGTGTATACGCGCTTTCTCCAAAGGAAACCCACGTGCAGATCTAGAAATAATTACTTATGGCTTCGCTATCAGATCCGACCCTTACCAAGCATCCCGAACAGATAACCAGCAAATACCAGATCTTCTCACTTCATCAGACACCCATTGCCTACATCTTTGCCTAATGATCTTCTCCTTATATAGCCTTAGGCCTTGCTCAATACCATGTTCCAAAACCATAACAAACCAATACCATCAACTCAAAACTAGGGATCAACACATCCGTCGAGACACCATGGTCCAAAACCATAGGCACAACTTCCAAGGAATAACCGCCACGGACCAAAGAAAAGTTTTCCACATACACGCCCTTTTACTGAAGCCAACCTGCGTGTACACGTGACTTGGTATATAGCGAACCTGCGTTTATGTATTTTCTCTTTCTATCCTGTTGTATTAAGATCTGTCCTCTGATTAAGATGCCATCACCTGTACCTGTCTCTGAGTGAGTTTCCATCAAGGACAATACTTGTATCATAATGCCAACAGTTAATTTTATTTCTAGAATGCAGAATAATAATGATGATGTTCTAGTAAAAGATAGCTTTCCTAATGAATATCATTTTGCAGTATCTACTAAAACACCTTGGTTTGTTGATATTGCTAATTATTTGGCTACAGGAGAGTTACCGGCACAACTATAAGCCAAAGAAAAGCAAAAAGTGATCAAAACTAGTGCAATGGATATATGGATAATTGTACGAAATTGGAGTTGATTTGATCATTCGAAGTTGTTTTCGAGAATATGAAGTACCTGAAATCTTGAAAGCTTGTCATCATGATCCATGTGGAGGACACTTTACTAACAGAAGAATTGCCTACAAGATCCTTCTTTTGGGATATTGTTGGCCATCCATTTTCATGGATGCCAAAGAATATGTCAAAAGTAGCGATAGTTTTCAAAGAATAGGGAAGCCTATTTCATCCGATGAAATGCCTTTACAACCATAGGTACTTTCATAAGCTTTTAAAAGATGGGCTTTGTATTTTGTTGGACCAATAAATACTCCATCTAAACAGAAAAGTTACATATTTGTTTGCACATATTATGTTTCGAAATGGGTAGAAGCTAAAACTCTTTTATTTGCAACTGATAATGTTGTAGTTAAATTTAGTTTTGAGGATATTCTTACTCATTTTGGTGTCCCAAGAGAAATTGTAACAAATTAAGGTACTTAATTCACATCCAAGTTTGTACAAATGATCATCGAGTGATATAAAATAAAACATCAAAAGGAAACTCCATATCATCAACAAGTCAACGGACAAGTGGAATCCACCAACAAAGTACTTGAGAAAATTCTAACCAAGATTGCGCATTTGCATAGGAAATACTGGGAAGAAAAAATTTCTAGAAGCACTATGGGCATATCAAACCACATGGATAAATACAACTGGGAATACTCATTATGACATTGTATATGGGAAGCAAGTTTTGTTTAAAATTGAGTTCCAAGTGGAGACATTTAGAACAACAACTAAATTGGGCTCTGATCTACCAGAAGCTCAAAAATAGAGACTAGCATAATTGAATGAGCTAGATGAGATTTGACAAGATGTTATCCAAAGAACCATCATAGTTCAACAACAATGATCAAAATGGCATGAAAAATGTATCATAGCTAAAAAGTTCAAGCAAAGTGACTGGGCTCTTCTTTTTTATTCCAATTTCAAAGACTTTGACAGAAAAGTTCAAACTCATTGGCCTGGTCCTTATGAGATTGATACTATTTTTTATAATGGAGCAGTCAAAATCAAAACTATTGATGATGAACAAGCTACTTTCCTTATTAATGATCATAGATTAAGATTGTATGATAAACCACTAACAAAGGAAGAGTTTGTCAAATATTTGCAAGATAATTATGAATTTAAGTTGGTCAAGGAAGGATATTTTTCTTCTCATTCTCCAACTTCATTCTAATTTTTCTTATTATAAAAAAATTAATAATAAATAGAATAAAATAAAATGAGAAAATATAAAAAAAATAAAGGTATAAGCATGAAAACCAACTATGTTGACATTCTTATACAAGCAATCTTAACTAAAAACCAATACTTCTTGTTGGTTTACATTTTCATAATTCCCTCTTCTTTTCCCTATTTCCTTTTATCCTGCTTTTTCTAATAAATTTCAAAATTCTTTTGAAGACCAATTTTCTTCACTGATTACCAAATAAGAAACAACAATAAAGAATCTTTCCTCTAAGCAGAGCAACAAAATTTCAAAATAAGCAACAACATAATTTATGTCATTTTGTATCTAATCTTCAATTCTAGAGCCAAGTCCGAATTCTACATCTACATCAACATAAAAAATCCACAACAAAGGAATATAAGATGAATTCACAAGACAAGGTGTGTAGGATGTTTAATAACATTAGGTTTTAATTGATGGGATGATTTTATTAAAAATCTAGAATCATTAAAAAGACCTCATAAGACTACCCAAAAATCATAACTATTACACCCCACCATGATCATTACTCAATAAGTCACATGAAATCGACTTGAAATCATATACATTCCGTCGATCTTATGAAATCATATCTAACAATCGTGGAAGATTATACAAAAAGGTTCACTCCTATTATGAAACAAATACTCTACAATCACCTTACTCTGTTATCATTTCATTCTATCTCATCCTGTTTCACACCATTTTGAAACCCTCACAACTTGGCTCATTCCCTTTGTATCAAACTTCCATCATCCATGTTGAAAGGAAACAGTTCAGGAACAAAAAATCTCTCCATTATGGGTATCATCACCCGTTTTGGACCAAATAGAATAAAGTTTCTTCAAGCATACTCGAGAGTTAAAGAAAAATTGTAGCAAGTAGGGTGGTTTAATTTTTTCGAAAAATTCAACGAGCATGAGACAGGGGTCACCAAAGCTTTTTCTAGGGCTTTTGATACAGTCGAGGTAGAAATTGGCGACATCAAGCTTATCTTAACAAATTCCATCATGGAAAAAGCTACATAATTTCTGAGAAATAAAGAATGTTGGTTCAAGAACATGAAAAACTAGGAGAATGACTGGGTAAACTTGCTTATAGAACCAGGTATGCATATATCTATCTTTAAAAAGGGAATTCCATCTACAATATGAAAAAGGAAATGGATACATTTATTGTTGGTTATCTATAATTTTTAACTTGTGAAGGAAGGTTCGAAACATGTTTTTCTATCATGCCCGACTCCTTATGCATTTAATGGTTGGAAATGAAATCAATATGTCCTAATTTTTTCTCCATAGTATTAGAAAGATGTAATCTAGTATACATAGAGATTATAAATCAATTGATAGTTCCCTCTACCATCATGGATTGATCTAAATCCTCATAGAAGCACATTTATAAGCTAAGGGATACAATTGACAGGATTTTCTAGTTCGTAACCACTTTGTAGAAGTTAAAGAATAAGAAAAAAGAAGACGAGTTACAAGAAGTTTACACAGGTCATTACAAAACTATAACACTAAAGAGGAAATTGGAAAAGAGAGTTCAGAGAAAAATGAAACAAAGGTACCAGGGGACCTGTTTGAAGATGACAGCCTTCTCTCTCAATACCTTGAAAAAAGTAAGTAGAAAAATGAAAAGCAAAGTCTTAGAAGGAAGAAAGCCATCTCAAATTATAAACCACCAAAAGAGCATGAAGAATGAGAGAAAGATAAACAAGAACAAATTCGCAAAAAGAGGAAAATTCAGAACATTACAGAGTCAGGGGTAAAGTTAAGAAGAAGCAGAAGAATTTTAAAACTGTCAAATACACAATCTCCAAAAATGATTAATCTTGAAGAACAAGGATATCGAACACCACCTCACACAATGAGCCCAACAAGGAAAACACCAGATGTTGATACAATTCAATAAGAAATTTATGATTATGTGGAATTCTTGGAATAAAGAGTACAATAGAAGGTAAGCTCTTCTCAGAACCAAGAAAATGCATTAAATGAAACTCCTTTGTTAGACCGTAGACTTGAGGATGATTTGAAACAAGACATATATGATCTAGAAATTCTTAATGAACATCTTACACATGAGAATGAAGCAACAAAGGTATAAAATGAAATATTAAGAACTCAAAATGATAACATACTTTTGCATATCTGTCATTGGTACAAGAAAAACAAGAAATTCAATGAAAATAGGAGGTTCCTTAGAGATAAGATCATGGGATTTCATAGTAAAATATTGATGAAGGTACCAAGGGCTACCTTCAACATTAAAAAGAGAAAAAAATCACTATACTAGACGTGCTTGGACAAGATTCATAAATATTATATTGAAGAAGAAACAATAACCAATTTTGAATTTTTGGTGCATAAGGACATCCAAGACCTTTGCTGAGGAGGAATGTTGAAGTCTAAAATTGTTTCCTTTTTACTACCTTTTTCAATGTCTGTTATCTTTTTATTACCATTTTGCAGCAATATTAGCCTAATTTAGGTCATCCCAGACTTAATTGAGCTTATACAAAGATATTAATAATTCATTTTTTAGAATCAATGCTTCTTTATGAATTATAATGAAAACAACTCTACAATTACAAAATCTTGATCATTCTACATCTAATGTTGAATTTCGTAGCCATATTCATGATTACACAAGATTAAATGCATCAATAAAAGGATGAAAGGTATTTGAAGATTAAAAATGTTAACCACATGGACGACCACCTATTGGCATGAATTGGCAGGCTACAGATATCAGGAGATCTAAGAGTCAAACTCTAGGTATGATGGTGGAGCGGTTAAGCAAAGTGCAGAAGGATATCATGATGATATCATGTCAGTGTGCAGGAGACTTGTTATATCATGAGGATATGACTCGAGTAGAATCCCTCATGATTTTATCTTATAGTAGAAAATCATCAGGAGATAAACTTCTAGTGTACATTTACTTCTTATATGGGAGAACAATTTCATTTCCTCTCAACATAACACTTTTAATTTGGTGTATGAAAAATTGTATAAAAGCCATAAGGACAAACCAAAAGGGCCAATTCTGAAGTTATGTACGTTGTTGTTTATTTCGATTACTGTGAAACTTTGTTTTGAATTAATATAATCCTCTGTTTTCAATGCGTGGTTGAGTAATCATTTGACTAGTGAAAGACTTACACTCACAGGAGGGCCCCCTGGAGAGTTGTAAGGATAGTTAGTTTCTTTTTTATTACATTCATAGACATTTTTTGCATTCAATTTGTAATCTCCTACAATTTTCTTTCTGTCAATTAGAATAATTACATCTGAGTTGTGTGAATTTAATCATTTGTTGTTTTCATTTCAGAGCACTCATAAAAGAAAAACACCAAAAAGATTTCATTCTCTATGCATTTACTTCTAGTAGTTTAGTCTTCATTACTGAATTAATTTTGTTGATGATGAAGAAATGTATTTTTAAAGTAATATACGCACATCGATAATCATTGGATGTTATAAGTTCGCATTTTATTTTTCTTCTGCGAAAATTTACATTAGCACATTTCTTTTTGCAATCATAGTTAATTTCTATCCTATTTGCAATTAGAGTTAATTTTATTTTCTGCAATTTAGTATTAATCTTTTCCTTTCTACAATTAAGGATAGAATTCCAATTTTGCAATTACAGTTAGACTTTCAATTTCATAGTTAGAATAAGCTGAGATTTTAAGTTATTGATCATTTTTCAATTCAGTTTGGAATTTGATTTGGATGTAGCTCTAAAGGAAAGAACATGTGCATGATAACCCTTTAATTTCATTTAATACTTATTCACACATAGCTCAATTTCATTTCAAAATAGAATTCCTTGCATATATGGTGAACATACATATCAGAGGTACACGAACATTGGTTGAAAATTAATGAATTAAGTTAAGGATAATTAAATTGCCCAGCAATGCCATATGCTCTATTTTTTCTACTACTCAGCATATTTTGATTTACTTCGCAATATCTGCAATATGCTTACTTGTATCCAAAAATATTGCAAGAAAAAAATATCCATACAAAAATATTTGATACCTAGGAATACTTTTCCTTTGAAAGGGGAGGTTTCTGAAACTTTGATAAATTTTCCTTTGAGAGGGATGAACTCTTTGCTGATTTTGGATTTGTTCTCTACAGTTGTTTGAAATGTTCTTATAACCTTTCTCTTATTGTTGTTGAGTTATTTTGTTGTCTTTTCCTTTTCTTTGTTGTTGTTTCTCTTTCTCGATATTATAAACTTTCCTTTGTTGTTGTTGATTTCCATTCGCTGCATTTCTCATAGGTCGTTTGACTACTTCAACATGGTTGAATAACTCTTTCTCTTTAGATTCCTTAGTACTTGATTCTCCTTTATATCCTAGAACAATATTTTTTATAGGATATATTTTATTACTAAGAATTCCATCTAGAATTTTGGTACTCTTCTAATATTGATTTAGCTAACTAATAGTTTTTCTAGATTATTTCTCATTGAAAGAATCTTAGCTTCTAGTTTTTCACAATGCTTTTCTAATTCATTTAGTTGACTAGTCACAACTTAATTCATCCTTTTGACTTCTTCTTTCTAAGTCTTTAATATAACGATTTTTTTTCTTAATTCCTCATTCTTCTTGATTTATTATTGTAAGCTTGTTAATTTCCTCTAGAGAAGAAATACATTTTCTTCTGAAGGTTATCTCTTCATCAAGATATTCTTCCAATGTCTTATCCATAGTCATGAGTAGAATACCTTCTTTCTCATGCTTCTTAAATAACTACTTTCTTAGTGATGTATTTCATCTTCTAGTTTTTCGTAACTCTTTTTTTTATCGTTTAGTTTATTTATTAGAATTTCTTTAGTTCTTTTTCCTTCTTCTACCTGAACCTTTTGAAAATTTACTGATTCTTTATCACGAGAATGACCTCCTTTTTCAACATTTCTCAATTATTCCTTCAATCACTTGTTCTTTCTTCTAGACGTCTTTAACTCATCTAAGGCACTGATCAACTCTCCTTCAAGATCTACTTCTACTTCTTCATCTATCTCATTATAGGAATTAACAAGTTCACATTCAACTTCTTCTATTTATGAATTTAATAATTTATTTCTAACTTACTTCAATTTATTAATCAATGTGCTCTTCTTCTATACCCATGATTATAGATCAATTTTCATCACTATTAGATGTATATCTATCTCTTTATTCTTTCTCACTATTGCTTTCTGGAATTGCATACGAAAAATTACATATTCTTTTACAATTATCATAGTTACCGATCAAAGGAGGAAGTGAACTGGTACTTGTTTCTTTGAGGTAGCAAAAAATCACCCGATTTTGAAAAGTGGTGATGCCAAAATAAACTTTTTTTTAAGCATATTTTTGGAGCTTTAAATTTTCTTATCTATCAAGTATGAACATTTTTTTTCGATGTTAGTGATTTTCATGATGATTTTGAAAAGTGTTGATGTAGCATCAACCCCTTTTTTTTATAGGGTTGATTTTTGACACTTTAATTGTTTTTTTTATGTAGCGAGTATGAACACATTTTTTAAATGTTAGTGATTTTCATCTTCATTTTGAAAAGGGCTGACGCAACATCAACCTTTTTTGTTTAGAGGGCTTATGTTTTACACTTTAAATTTTCTAATGTATTAAGTGTGAATATTTTTTTAAATGTTCGTGATCTTCATGTTCGTAATAAAACATAAAAAAAAAGATTAAAAAACATGACCAAAAAAACTCAAATAATAAAAAAAATATAAAAAACTAAAAAAACAACCAAAAAATGTAAAATAAAACAAAATTAAATTGTAAAATTAAAAAAAAGAAATAAAAAAAGCAAAATATTTCAAAAAACCATAAAATTTAAAGAAATTTTTTGATATTAATAAAAAAAAATATACATCCATAACAATTTTTTTAAGTTAAAAAAAATACAACGACATAATAATAGTAAAAAAAAAAAACTAAACCAATAGTATCTTCTAATTGTTAATTACTTCTTATGAGTGGGGACTTACAGGATAGAATTGTGGTCGAGTGGAAAAAAACGCGACTGCGAGGGAAACGTGCAGATCTAGGGTTTGAAGTAGGGTATCAATATTGGACACCATGAAGGGGAGAGAGGGGAGGAGTTCCACTCCCTCCTACAGTCATGCAGTCTCGAACCACTTGAAGAAGCTAATGGAAGCAGAAACTAGGAGCATCAGTATGGAAAAACAGAAAAACATCCAACCACAGGGGCAGGAAGAAAATCAGGAGGGAGTCAAAGGAGAGGAGAGAACAAGAGGAGGTAGCCAGAGACCTGACCACAAGAATCTGATAGGACACTGCAAACCTAGGTCAATCATTACACCCCGGGTGGTGTTAAGTGACCCAGCGCTACAGGGGCATAGGGACCATATGACAACTTATGCGCTAATATGCAAATTTATGGGAACATGGCCAACAGAAAGGGATTTGCATGCATGGATAAAGAACCATTGGAAAACCAAAGGAGAAATAACTCTTCACCTTGGGTCCAAGGGTTTCTTCACAGTAGTATTCACAAATTTAGAGGATACAAGGTGTTTGAAGGAGGCCCATATTTCTATGTTGTTGTAGGGCTATACATGCGACCATGGGTGATGAACTTTGTCTTGGAACAAGAAATGTTTACATTAGTGCTGGTATGGATAAGACTCTACTCCCTACCTTTAGATTATTGGCTGCCAGAATCCTTAAAATCCATAGGTAATAAACTAGGTCATTTTCTAAAAATATCAGAAGTGACACTGTGCGGAAAATATACCTCCTTTGCCCGAATATGCATAGAAATGGACCTTTCTGGAGCACTTCTGGACAAAATCATTCTAGAAGTACATGATGAAGAATGGGTGCAGGTGATGGAATACGAACATGTCCTATTTAGATGTCAAAAATGTCATGAACATGGTCGCCTCTTCAGAGACTGCCCTTTAAACAAAATGGAGAGTAGTATTAAAGCCACCATAGCCAAAGATGCGGAAGGCTATATCAAGGTGGGTGGCAGAGGGAAAGGAGGGAAAAAGACCCAGAAGATAATCAGCAAGGAGAAGCAACCAGGTCATAATAGGTTCAAGATATTAGAAGAGGAAGATGGGAACAATGGAACAAACTAGGTATTGGAAGATAATCCTGCAGAGAAGGAAAAGGTTGAAAACATGGAGGATAGACCTGAAAATAGCAAGCAAAAGGAAGATCTTCCAAGCAATATGGAACTTGACAGGGACCATGAGATGACCCCAAGTGAATTTGGAATGGAGGACCATTATTTGCAGGAAATTCTTGAAAGGGAGAATCTCGATCTAGAAAAATTCTTGGAGAAGGGAAAAGCCAAAGGGGTTGATTCGCTACCACAAGAGGAGTTTAATAGAGTACAACAACTTTTCCTTTGGAGATCTCAAGAAAAGGGTTATGGGGTCAAAAGAAACCATGATAGTCAGGAAAGCAGAGGGATAAAGACAATGGAGGCAACATTGGGACACATTCCCAAGAATCCAGGCAAGAAAAGTGGAAGAGAAAGACAGAATGAGTTGCTGATAGAGTGTGGAAAAGTCATGATCAACTCAGGTAAGATGAAAGACATTACTAGTTACTCGTTTACAAACCTTTCTTAATGAAGCTTACAACATGGAATATTAGGGGTCTAGGAAGTAAAAGGAAACAAATAATTCTTAGCAACAGAGTAAAAGAGGAAACAACAGATATGGTGTTTATCCAGGAAACAAAATGTTCAATAGATAAAATAAGAGAGATACATAGCGAATGGCAGATCAAGTATGAATATCTAGAAGTTAAAACAGATAACCCGACAGGAGGGATTCTCACACTTTGGAACCCCCAGAAACTTGGAATCCTAAATGCTGAAGCATCTAGGAACTACCTATCGATGGTGATCCAAGCTTTGGGTGATAAGTGTTACCGGGAATAGTGTCCACTCCGATGCTACTATTCCCACTAAGATTGGTGGCTGTCTGTTGAAGGCCCCGAAAATCGGGTCGACAACAAGGGGGATACCCGCCCGGTCCAGACCTTGGTTGGCAGCTCCTTATCCGTTTCATATAGCGGGTCTGACTGGGGATATGGGACCAGTTTCCCAATTCAGTGTGTGTGTGTGAGGAAAATGGGTATTTCTATTCTAAATGGAAACTTCTATCCTAATTCTAATCTAATGCTATGCTATTGTATTCTAATAAACAGAAAAACATCAAAATTTATGTGAACCCGATGTGTGATCTTTCTTCTATGCGATCTAAACAGATTTCAAACAATAACTAGTAATAAAGATCATTCAGCTATTATAAGAAAAGAATTTAATAAGGATGAACAATTTCGTATAAGAAGTTAGAAGAAACAGTTGTGAAAACTTAGCGCATAAATGAGCTATTCATACACTAAACATAAACAAATAGTTATCATCGTACAAAAGTGCCAAATGATAATTCAGGCATCCATGCTATAATATATAAACAACTGAAAACTGAATATCACTTTAACACATAAGAAGAAATGTTTAAGAGATAAAAGTACCATTTATAACTAGTCCTACTCATGAGATTCAAGCGATAATTGATTTATCTCTCCTTGATTTAACATCCACTAAGAGTACGGAAGTGCAAAATCAGTAGCAGATATCAAATGCAAATATCAAATAAACCATGTTCCATTCATTCACCAAAACCTCCTCTGAGGGTGCAAAAGTGCATGTTCTAAGGACACGTTTTTGATAAATTTCTGGACCCTTCTCTAAATGCATGAGAAGGGTTTAAATACTACTAACTAAATAACTTATTTACAGAAATTGAGGATTCGGTTTAAATGACCGTCCTTTTTCTAAGAAAAACTATTTCTAAAATTAAATCTAATATCTAACTATTTCTAAATTTTCTCCTTAATGTCACAAGCATTCAATATTTTCCTAAGTGGAGTCGGCTGTCTGTCTTCCATCTTTGGTTGAGTTAAGCAAACAGAATCGACAAGAGTTTGCATTATCTTCATAGTAAAATTGATGATATACTTGAGAGTCATCCAATGACTATGTGACATTACCATGTATACCTGGTAAAAATCCCATTTCAACATGGTTAACCCTTGGACTGCTTCTGCTTTTCCTTTAGTCTTCTGTTTCCAGTTTGTTTCTATCGCTGCTTTCTTGCAATTTTCGGGGCTTGCAGGTGACTGAGTAACTAGGAGCCTTCCTTTTCGAGCAAGTTTTCTTAGTGCTAATCATGCATCGAAAACTGCCTCTGTTTCTTGATCCGGGCTTCCCTGATGCGTTTTTTGCCTCTTGCGCCTTTTTCTCTCATTTGGTATAAAGCTCAAAATTTGTAAAAATAGTGATTTCGTGAGCTCTTGACCCTGAGCATTAAACCGTTTGTTTCTAGTATCAGCATCGTTCAGTATCCGTTCAACCATGGCTGTATATGATAAATCTGTGATGGATGGCTCAGAAGAGTTTTGAGTCTCTTTTTCTCCCATTTGGTATAAAGCTCAAAATTTGTAAAAATAGTGATTTCGTGAGCTCTTGACCCTGAGCATTAAATTGTCTGTTTCTGGTATCAACATCGTTCAGTACCCATTCAACCATTGCTGTATATGAGAAATCTGTGATGGATGCCTCAGAAGAGTTCTGCGGCTCTTTTTCTCCCTTAAGTGGATTAAGTGTGCCTTCCGAAATGGACATTGGAGTGCTGCCTTTCCTCCTCATAGTTTTCTGCATCCGGCCTTGTATAACGCTTTGTCCTTCTTTCCTGTAGTTTATATTTGAGGTGGAAGTAATGATAAAAGAAAATGATAGGAAAACTTTAAATGCCGCAGATATGCAAAACATGCCACCTTACGTGAACTAGTTCTTTGAAAAACACAACACCATACTTCATTAACAACTGGCAACAACTCATTAATTCGCATTAAAATGCATGATCAGTTCTTGGCTTAGAAAACGTTTTCTCGAATAATGAGCCAGAACCAACTACGATGGAGAGGTCCTGCAATTTTACTTTGTGATATCGCAGATCGCTGTATCACAATATCACAATTTCATCGTGCTGTTCTATCGCAAGGTCGCAGTATCGCAATGTCGCAACATCTCAACTTTGCAGTATCGCGGTATCGCAGTATCGCAACATCGCAACATCACAATATCGTAGTATCGCAGATCGCTTAATCGTTATGTGTAATTCATGTGATTTTTGCGACACGCGATATGCGATATTGCATATCGGTGATTTTAGAGTTTTTCAATGTGAGTGCTTCTTTAACGTATCCGATGCAATGAAGTTTCGCGTCACAATCTCGTGTTTTTTATCATTTTAACTCATTAGAAGGTACCTTATCATTCTTTGCGCGATGCGATATCTCTTAAGGAGTGAATTTTACTTTCTTCATTATGAAACTTAGGTTTTTTTTAGATTCTTCAAGGCATTTTCCTAAGTCCATGATGTTGTAAGTTTCATCTAAAAGGAAATATAACACTAATTGATTTTTTAGATTTTATTGAGGGTCCCCACTTATTTAGTATTAGTAATAACACTTCATAAGGAGGGGGGTTGT